>JAHXMU010000737.1:61602-110676 GCA_019455685.1 Philornis downsi | reverse complement strand
ATCACTTCAAATAAAACCTTTTAAACCTTCCGGAATACTCTACCAATAATTTAAGACCAAAATGAGCCAAATCGGTCAAACCGTTCTCGAGCTTTAGCGAGACTAACGCACAGCAATTGATTTTTATATATATAGATTAATTGAAATTAGTAATACCACGGAGTATAGATTTCTTGGGTTATAGTGTGGCCATTATAGGGGTCGAGTTAGATCCCTAATATCTTAAGGCGAAATCCGTTTCAGGACTTTTTAAGACCACTGACTGGAATGATTTTATAACAATCTGAATGAAAACTTGCCAATTCTCAAGTCGTGGTTTGTTTGGGATGTGACGCTTCCCATCGTAATAATTTTTAATGGTTAATTTAATTGGCGACATTTCGACGGTTTGCCCTCCTTTTTTGTCATAGTTTTGAAGTGTCAGCACTAATCTTGTAATACTTTGCACACAATAATTATTTTCTATGCTCTATCTTGAAATTGAAACTGGAAACTGAAACAGTTAACTTGTGTCTGTCCTGGAACCACACTTACGGAATGCCAGATTTTAGGAGATTTGTTTTTTCACCTATAATTTGAAATTAACATGTTCAATACAAATAATGGCGTGTGGGTAAATATTCCGATTCCTTCAGTTATCACCTGTATCGTAATTTCGCATGCTATGCATTTTTTCTACACTCAAGTTAAGACTGTAATTTGGCGAGCGACCTCCTATACCTATTACGATTTCTCGCCTATAATTTCAAATTCAAGAAGGCAAAAGTTGTACACTAAATAATCGGATCTTTGCTTTACTCGTATGTACAAACTACAAAATGAACCTTTTATGTTTCAGTAGAGAAACATATAATTCATGTTGAACAAAATCTGATAAACCGTTGCTGAAAACGGGTTTTCGGAATATGGAAAATTTTGAATTATGCTGGTGTGTTTTTAATTTGCCGCTCTACGAATACAATTGAATTTGAATCATCAAAAGTTGACTATAGCAGAAATGTTGAAAAACAAAGATAATTTAAATTTTAATTTTATTTAAAAATTCCTTGGCTTCTAAAAATTCCCAGTTTAAGGATCATCTTTTGGCTTCTCTAAATTACTTTCTAATTCCCTTGATAGGGGACAAATTCTCTGAATCTGAAAGCATATTTTTAACAATATGTATTTTTGTATTACTATGTGCAAACATTTCTTTTTTAATATTTTCTTTTTTTAATAATCCTTGCTTAAAAATCAACACTCAATAATATGTAGAAAATGCCATCTAATTCCATTCCATTGTTTGTTATTTTACAATAAATTATATTATGTTGGGATGTGATTATATTACATCCCTAAATGCTCTGAACATATCTAATATAAGGGATTGCTTCTAACAATTAAAAAGTCTCATTTTCTCGAAGGTGAGTTTGTTCTCGTACAGTTAAATTTTTTAATAACGGGCCAATATAAAACGCCATTACTGATTTTGTTATTATTGATTTTGAGCCTACTATCTAATTTCTGTGCTTTTGTAATTCTTTTCTCTTAGTGGGTTGGTTTTGAAGTTTTGGTATACGGGTTTGTGACGTTTTGAATCAGCATTTTGCTAACTGTAATAATTCGATCGCAAGTGCGATATTGGAGATAATCTTCTATAAATTTAAAGCAAATAATATCGAAAATAATACAATGTACACTTACAGTATATTTCATTCCATACTGTATTTGCTACACCGCTTGTTAGCGATATAATTAATTTTTGCTGCGTCCCGCAATAGAGCTGTTCTTAAGACCGAGATTACATAGAAATATTCTCGACTTAGCTGAACTTACAAAGTTTAATTTTGTTGTTATTCTTATTTTTGTTGACACACCAAAGTTTCATAACGGAAATATTTGACATACAAAAAAGATAAATTTGAAATTTTAAATGTTTCTGCAAGTTTACATTTTTCGAAGTAAGGAACAATACTTTTATTAAGGTGGTTAAATGCAATCGATTAGAATGATTTGGTAATCATAGTCGAAATCGTTGATAGCGACATTGATTATAAACGGCGTTAAACGCTTATAACACGATTTGGTGATTTTAATGTGTAATTTTATAAAGATTGACTTGCAACCAAGCTTCTTATTATTGACAAATGTATGTGATGAGAGTGGACTTCTTTCAAAGTCCAACTTGCTGGTTTTAAATTGTCTCAACGAACTGCTTGATTTTGCCCACATGTGTCTTCCCTGTGGGAAGTGAAGCTGAACAGAATTTGGGTTTCCATCTATTTTTGATGAAATCCATTGAAGCCTAACTTATAACTTTGGGCTTATATGTTGAAAACTCAACCAAAGCGCTTTTTCTCAGCTAAGATTCTTTTATTTTCTTTAAGTGGAACCTAAGCTCACTTTTGTTTATTATTTTTGATCATTGATTGACATTTTTTCTAAATGTGCATTGGACTATTTCAAATTTAAACATTAAAATTAAAAAAATTTAACGACCTAATTTTATCGGCGGTCACTTGAAGATCGTTGTAAAGAATTTCGTCTTGCATGAAGCTTTAAAACACTAGCTTGGATTTCCAGAATATACTGAGCATTCACTTAGAAAAAAATTTATATATGTGTGTCTAGCTGGGCACAACTAATAGTTTTAAGTACAATGAATTGTTACCCTTAAGTACAACATTAAATATAAAAAAGGAAGAATACGTCACTTGTAATCAATTTATATACAAAAAAAAAAAAACGAAAAATCTAATTTTGTTTATATTTCTCAACCCGGTTTGGATAATTACTTTATTCGCCCCCACACCCAAACAATGTGGATTTTAAAATACAGCTTTAATATTTTAATATGAAACATTTTTTAATAATTAATTTTTTTTAACTTTTGAAAGGTACCACATACTCTTATTGTAGAATCAAAATTTGTGATTTATAAATATAAATATTTTAAATAAAACAAATATTTATATGCATTTAATATAACATTGGAAAAAATTAACCTTCTTTAGAAACTATTTACTTCATTTGAATTGACATTCTCGTTTCATAATGTATGTTGCAACTTTTAGATTCAGGCACAATGTACCTACACATTTGCTTAGCATTTTATTTGTTTAGTTTCATCCATTGCGCCTTACTGCCTTCGCATACACATACAAATTTGCTGTAGGTGTTACACTGATGATTGTAAAAAAATGTACTAAATATAAAAATGGTTGCGGATATGATTCATAACACACTTGTGCTTGTTTTTGTTAGGCATTTGTCGTGCGATTGGTATGTGCCCGGGTAGCTCAGTCGGTAGAGCATTGGACTTTTAATCCAAGGGTCCAGGGTTCAAGTCCCTGCTCGGGCGGTTTCGATTTTTTTTTGTTTTTTCAATTGCTTATGTTTATTTCACGTATTTACTTATTTATTTTTGTTTTCTTACTTTCAGTTGTGCGGTTTTTCCGAATTTAACGATGTTTAATCGTTTTTGGTTCGTGTCAACCCTTGTGCTGTGGATGCTGCTGTGCTACCACAACCTCTTTGTGTCAGCCCAGGTGAGTAATTAAAGACATTTCTGCTTGGCAGACGGTTTGATTGATAACACAGTGACTAAACCGTACCAACGATAGTGGCGCGTACCAACGAACGATAGCAGCGCGTGCTAGTAATAACACATGTGTAATTTGTGTGCGAGTACATACATGCCCACAACATAAGTACATGTGATTACACAGATGTGAACAAAAAAATAGGGGAACTAATTTGGTGGTTACATAATCTGGAACACCTCGTTATGCTTTCGACTGAAAAAAAATCTATAATAATTTATAGCAACTATTTCTTAAACATTAGTTATGTATTATTGGATTATATTATAAAACAATTTGTAATAATAAAAAAATTCTTGAAACAATGGGACGGGCGAAAACATTGTGCGGATTACAATTGAAAATAGAAGGCCAAAAACAACACTAGCAAGGGAAAGCTTCTGAAAAACTTGATAATCATATGAGTACAAAGTTGTTAGTAAGTATTGCGCAACTAAGTTCTCGCTGTTTTTCTTATAAAAATTCAACTTTATTATGAAAACATGTTTACAAATGATTCTTTGAAAGTATTGCCCATCGCCAGCTACTACTTTTTCCCATCTTTATGGTAAAGCTCGACTTTCGCCACGGTAAAACTGTTCATCTTTTGAGGCTATTCACGAATTTAGCCATTCCTTGATGTCGTCATATGGGTGGAATTGCTGGTCAGCCAGACCGTGTGCCATCAAACGGAACAAGTGATAATCGGACGGCACAATATCTGGAGAATATGGCGGATGGGGTAAGACTTCCCATTTCAGTGTTTCCAGGTACGTTTTAATGGCCTTGGTCACGTAAGGCCGAGCGTTGTCATGCTGAAGAATTACTTTTTCGTTCCATTTCGCGTATTGTGGACGTTTCCTTTCCTTAATCGATACCGATCCTCAATATGGTTTCGCTTGGTGTCAACAGGTCGTAATAATTAACACCGATGTGGTCTTAATAAATACGGTGAATAACCTTCGCAGAGTGAATATTCGGTCGAGGCTACGACGTAGAAGCATGACCCGCAGCCCCCATGACATTCTTTTGCTTCATGTCATAAGGACCCAAGTTCCTTGCTTTTGAATCATTCCCAACGCATACAATCGCTTGGAAATGTCTTGGCGGGTAACTCCTAATACAGAAGCAAGCTCTACTTGCGTTTGACACGGATCCCCATTAAGGTTTTTCGTCTTCCTTCACATGAAGGGTCGTCAACATCAAAATTAACGTCTTTAAACCGACGGAACCAATCTCGATATGTTGTTTCACTTAAAGCAGCACCTTCGTAAACGTTCTGAATCTCTCGATGAGCCGTTTTCTTCGATTGAAAGAAGAAAATTAATACTTCCCGCATATGACGATTATTTGGGACAAAATGATACATATTCACACAACCAAAAGAATATGACGTCAAAAGGAAATCGAGGCAGTATGTTTATCATATGCCTAAGCTTGGCTCATGACGTTTAGGTTATGACAGAGTCGACTAGCACTTACAGCTGACCCATCTATTGGCAAACAGCGGGAACTTAGCTGCGCACCTAATAGATAAAAGGGCTCGAGATAACTAGCTAAATATCTACATAAATATAAATGAATTTTTATTATCATTTCTTATCACAAGTGAAACATTACAAATTACTTTTTTGGTTTAAAATAGCATTAATCGGAGACTAAAGCAAAAACCCTGTTTATTAAGTATATTTATCATATTACATAAAAATTTCTCAAGTGGCCCTATTTTTGCGTCCGTAACTGTGTGTTTGGTCGTTCATTCACTTTTTATCAAGAATAAATTTATTCGATATTTTGTTTTTAGAAATTAGCGATGAAGGAATTTTATTGATTGGTATTACATATCCACGAGTGCGGATGAATGTATGTATGTACAGCGACAATATTATTTAAATAAAATTATTAATTATATGAAATGAATTCAAATTAATATGACGTTCATTTAGAAATATATGACTACATACCTACGTATACGTTGGAATGTCACATTTCTTGTACATGAGTACAGCAACAGATAAAATATTTCTACATACTTTATTATGAAGGAAATGAAACAAATTATTATCAATAATAATAATAATAATATACATATATATTTATATATACTCGTATATATATTATCAATAATATATATATGTAAGTATATATGTATATAAATATATATTTTTAAATTATACATCATGAGCGCATCTGATATTTGTTATCAAAAAGCGAATAAATAGGATTTAACGTTTCTCCCGTTTTCGAAGTGCTTTCACTTTAAAATTTCCATTTGGATTTGTGTCTAAAGTATTTAAAATACAAAAAAAAACTGAATTAGCGCCAGGTGTTGCAAGTATTTGAAACTAATTCGGAATGCAGACCTCGCAAAACAAACAGCGTGAGAGTCGTAGATGTCTTTAGCGTCATGCATTATGATTATAATTTTGGGTTTAGGTCGCATTTTTTTTTTTTTTGTATGTTTAAAAAAAAATGAAACAAATTGTTTCAACAAATAGCTCTACATTAATGACTAGATTTTTAGAGTGAACGAATGAAATTCTATTATATTTTATAAGGTAAAATCTTTTTTAAACTATGTTATTTTTTTTACCTTGTTTTTCTCAGACAGAAAATACTGAATCTTCAAAGGGCGGGGGAAATGTTTTTAATGTGTTTCGACTTGAGAAGACACTTTTTTCCGAAAATAATTCAACATGAGTTGATAATAATTTCTACACTGTAAAGGTAGTCAAATTGTCAGTTTATATAAATTGTTGTAAATAAATTTAAAATTTATGAATTTTTTAATTTATAAAATAAATTTATGAATTTTATAAATTAAATTTATTAATTTGTAAATTTGAAAAATTTTGTGAATTTTATAAATTTTTTGATTGTACGATTTGTATTATTCGTTTTATTACATTATTTTTAAATTTTATGAAATTAAATATTACATGGATTTTTATGAATTTTATGCATTTTTCGATTTATTTTGGATTTTATCTATTGCAATGACTTTTAGAAACACAACCAGTTTGCGAATTACTGCCTCTAATTTAACTTTAAAGTGGAGTGCAAACCGATATACACGTTCTTTTCGTGTCTGATTAAATCTGTAGATTTTTATTTGTAAGTGGTAGTATTGCACCGTTTTTGTGACTTCTTCTGAATCAGGAAAAGCTGTACTTTTACAGGACGATACCAATATTTTTAAAGTATTACTTACAGTTTTGCAAGGCATCATTTTCTTTATAATAGACATTAAGTTGTTGCGAAAATTAAATATGCAAAATATGCAGGAAACTAATTAAAGCCATAAATAAAGATAATTATTCAGAACATTAAACAATGTCAATTCTATTACATATAGCTAGTTTGTAACTCTTTTGCCCTCTAATGTATTTACGCTAACATTCGAAAAAAAAGGAACGCCCATAAATAACAATTACTGATTGATTGTACGTTATCAACTTTCTGGAGCCACTCATTTTGTTCATTTAAATTTGTTTGCTCGAAATGCCCGGAAAATCAAAGCATAAAAACGTGTCGCTGTTATAATTAAATCACGTTTTCATTGCATTCATCTCGCGCTGATCGATCATCATAACATTGATTACGATGAAAGAAGAAAGATGCGCAACAACGGAGTTTATAATTTATTAACAATGTTTAATTATAGGTAGTAGTGAACTTGCACATTCGTGCCACCTCATCGTTTCCCACCCAGAGGCATTACTAGAGAGCTTTACAGAGGGGGTGCCGAGTGATATCGGCAGAGGCAATTTACAGAAGATTTACTTCTGGTTTATAATTTATTTATCATTGTGGATGATCGCACTTGACTTGCTAACAAAGCAATACAATTTCGAAATCACGTTTCACAACCCGCAACTGTTGCTGCTGCTGCAAATGAAGGCTACATGACAACTGCTTCCCTGTCTTTAACCATTTTGATGTGACGATCGTGTGGATACGGTTGCAAACATATTTGTGTAGTTTATCAGATACATGGAGTGAAAGAATGTGTTGTATCATTACAATCATGATTAAAATAACGCATACTCATACATAATGTTATCACGCATATTTTTAATAATTTTAATAATTAGAACCTGTAGATGGAAAATAGTTACATTGCCTAGGTTTGCCTAAAGGAACCAGAACACAAGATCTTTTATCTTGAACGCAAAATTACGAACGCGTTTAATTTCAATTCAATGAAATTACCATCATTCTTTAAGATCACCGATCCGTTTCTATATGGGAGCACTAAACATTTCAACTTATAGGTGATTAAATTGAAGAAGATTGAAGAAATGTGAAAACAATTTAATAGATTCTACTGCTGCAATTCTGCTCCCATATATGCAACGGCATGAAGAGTCATCGTTACTACCGGGCCCCTATTTCATATTGTAAATAATCTCCTAAACTAGGTTACTGGGTTCTTATTGTCACATCCGTAGGGTAATTGGATCACAATTACCAAAATGTGGCAAATAATTTATGGCATCGAAAATTCAGAAACATTTCCGTAAATACAATACTAAATTAAGTTTCATACATATTAATTGAATATAACTTGGGAGCAGAATGTAAATATATTATATCACTCATCACTCATAATATGGTAATAATACGCAATGGATGCGGTAATCAGACAGTTGGCCTTTTTTTTAAGAAAATTAAGGCTGGTTCGGTCGGATATACTTTCTTCCTCCAATAACACCCCATTCTGTCATTTCATTTATTAGGCAAAGGCACATTTTTAACTAGGCGAAATTTCGATAAATCGTTCCTACTCGTAACATCTCCCTAGTACTGATCATACAAATGGCTACACACATACTATGTACAACCATGTTAAATCTATTTAAACTTTATATACTTTAAAATATCGGAACATTTTTAAAATGGACAAAATTGTTCTTCTCTTTCTCACAGCTGTTTTTGGTATGATTCAAAATATTTTCTACGTATTTTCCAGTAGTAGTCTTAATATTCTGGTACGTCTCAAAAAGTTTATTTAATTTGGGCAATTTGAATGATTATTTTATACAGGGTGTTACGGTGTAACAGCAACTGCCAATGGGAATCGTTATTTAAAGGAGTTTTTGTACCCAGTACTGCTCCGAAGACGTATCGGTTTCAATAGCATTTGGTTCCAGCAAGATGGAGCAACTTCACATATGGCCAGACCGGTTATGGCCGAACTCAAACGAAAATTTCCAAACAAATTGATATCCAGAAATGTTACTTTCCGACTTTTTCCTATGCGGTTATGTCAAGCAAGAGGTGTATAAAACGAAACCAAGGAATTGAACTGAATTGAAGTAGTCCGTTAAAATAATAATTGATCAGGTGTCGCATATGCGTGAATGAAAATGGGGGGTCATTTACAGTATATCATCTTCAAACCCAATTAGTTATATAAAATAAAATTCAATTTTCTATACAGTAAAAAAATAAATGTAATATATTGATTAAATAAAATTATTTGAATTTCTTATTGTAGTGAAATTGGTGTGCCACCCTGTGCATTACTGATCATGCTCTGCTATAAGGAATGTTAAAATTTTTAGTTTATGATTAACGTCATCACTACAGCACATGCGAAAGTGACTTTTATTAAAATGATTTTATTTGTCTCTGTACTGCGTATAGAATTCTAAGCCTTGCATTCCATCGTGATACAATATTTCGAGGCTGTTCCTCACATGTCTGGTGTGAGTTTGTTCATTAGTTCTAGAGTATGGATTACATTGTATTACTGCATCACAACGTGTTGTGAAAAAACGCAGTGTCGGCGAAATATTAAACCCATCGTTATATAGGGTGAGTTTTTAAGATTTAAGTTTTTCAGGCTGGCAGCACTGGTTGGCAATGGTGTCCAATCGTCATCTGTCAAAGTGAAAAGTGTACAGTATACTCTGCCATTTCATCATAGAAAGGTTAACAAACGAGCAACGATTGCAAATCGTTGAAATTTATTATCAAAATTCGTGCTTTGTGATAAATTGATACGACGATTTTATGGTCGTCATAACCGACAGAACTGTCGCATCTGGAATGATGAACAGCCACAAGCCATACATGAATTACCGATGCATCCGAAAAAACGACTATCTGGTATGGTTTATGGGCTGGTCGGGCTGGACGGCGAACGATATCGAGCCATGATACGCGATTTTTTTGCCCCAATTGGCTGAGTTGAACTTGGTTGACATGTGGTTTCATCAGGACGATACTACATGCCACACTGCTTTTGAAACAATCGATTTGGCCCTGTGAGTTGGCCCCCAAGATCTTGCGATTTAACGCCTCTTGATTATTTCTTGTGGAGTTATGTCAAGTCGTTAGTCTATGTGAACAAGCCGAACACTATTGAAGCCTTACAGGATAGCATAACACGCGTTATTCGTGGAATACAGGCCGAAATGCTCGAAAAAGTGACGAAAAATTGGACCTTCCAAATGGGCATTTTGAAATGGAGCAGCGGACAACATTTACATGAAATTATCTTTAAAAATTAAATGGCAAAAACCAATTTATCGATTCCAATAAAAAATTGTAATATGTGATGCAAATTTTAATGTTTTATTCGATTTAAAAAAAAAAAACTACGATTAAAAAATCACCCTTAAAATGTTAATACCAATAAAATATTAAAATATTGGGCAGTATATTGGCTAAAAGAAAAAAAAAAACAATTTTTTGCTGCTTTCTCCAATGAACTTACTATGAAGGTAACAACAAAAATGGAAATCTGTGCCAGTTTCATTTCTTTTTACATAAATAATTTTTAACTAATCTACAACCACATATCGTTACTTTCCTCTAATTGCTGATAAAACAAGTTTCGCTGGGCTCTCAAACTCTTTAATCAAAATACCATTAAAAGCATCACCCTCTGATGGACATTTTCACGCCCACTATTGTACTGTAAAACTCTGTGCCCCCATTGAAATTGACCAAATTGGCACGAGTATTTAGCAAAGAAAAAGAGAATGCAAAGAAGCCGGTTTATTGAAATGACGTTTCTGGTACTGGTACTGGTACTGGTTTTTATACCTACCTGGCGTCTTTTTTCCAACCACAAGAGTTTCGACATACTGTGGCTGCAGTATTACAGTCAATTGTTGCTGAAGAAATTTTTTTTTAATCCACATACAAAACATTTATATTTCAAATAAAGAGAAATGGAAACTTTTGTGCAGCTAAAATAATTTGGAATTGAAATTTAAATATTTCCATGAACTTCAGTGAAAAAGCCATCATTTATTTGATTGATCTGTTCTTAATGAAACTGATTTTTTCGGGACAAACTAATGTTTGACACCTGTACATTCGAGTAGTACAGAAGTATCTGGTGCACAAGTTTGTGCGCAGTTTGTAAAACACATTTCTGCTGTTTTTTTTAGAAAATCTTGCAAAATTAAGGTTAAGGTTAGAAATCGCGAAAAAAAAACAAGCCAAAGTATGAAAGACACCACTTCATAGGAGACATTTGTTTACCAACCAATTTGCTAAAAAGTCCAAACAATCCATTGCGCCTCTTTGCGAACTGCAACCTATCGAAATGGTTCCCCTATGTGAAGAAGCAAGTAAATGTCGTGCTGAGGTAGAATGCGTGAAGTGATCAAAGCATCAAAGCCTTAGCGTTAAGTTTTATTGTTTTTGCAGCATTTCGATGAGGTAAGACCCTTAATTACGCGAGTACTCAATTTGTGGTAGTTTTATGTACATACGCACTCAAGAATATTATGATGTAATTACGATTCTTAAAATCTCGTATTATGATTGATGTTTGATTTGTCATAAGAACCAGGCTCTTCATCTCCGACTGAAAATCTCGAGTTTTCTGCAAAACGCTTGGCAATGACGAGAACGAATGCTGCTCTGCCAAAGGTGATAGAAGCGGTGACAAATGATTTGCCAACGTTTTATGACCACAATAAACTGCGTTATGGATTATTGATCACCTGTTGGCATTTGTCGACTGAATTGTACGCCTCGCTGTGTGTCGCAACTTCTGCTCGGTGCAAGTCTACAATTGGATGCGATTCAAACCCTGGCATGTTAACAAGCGAGCGTTGTTCCGTAAATGGAATCAATTGAAACACCTTAAAATACCACTCAAATTGCCGGCAATGCGTACGTAATTCTGTTGAAATGTCATCATTTTCCACTGACTTACTCTTGGCTGTGACGGCGTTTGCTCTGTTACCTTCGGATAGTCGATAATTTATGCATTTGCGGTTATTTAGTTCAGTGCAGTTGGATTCCATCTCCATTTGCCGCAGTACAAGCAAAATGGCAAACACGCAATGTTCTTTACAGCGAATTGAAATATCAAAGAGCACCAAATACGAAACAGTACTTGTAGCGCAAGTCTTAATTACCTTTACTGTGTATAAAACCGTAGCAACAATCTATGCTCTCTATTAGGAATGGCGGGCAGGCGAACTCATTGCCATCGTCTTTGAACGCGCTTTCCTATTTTTAGGGAGAGGCCACCTTAGATAAAACAAAAAGAAAACATTATGGACCACGAAACCAATCACTCTGCCGGTGGCCAGAATGAAGGTGCTTAGTATTTCGATGACGTGGCAAATTTTTATGATCTTCGATAAATCACGAAATTCCAGAAACTCTAGTTTTGATTGAGTTATTAACAACATTAAATAGCCATGATTAATAAAATGTTTAGGCAGTTGAAATGGCGATGCGTGAATGTCGGAAACGTAAATATTGTATATTAAGGGAGTGCACACATATTTTGAATTGGTGGCCGCATGTGGTTATCGAAAACTTTCGCTATTGACATTATATTTTTTTTCGATAACGATACCTTAGCTTTAAAGGATGTGCTAAGTTTGTCATTCCATTTGCAAAACGTAGAATACTTACAATACTCGTAAATGATCATCTGAGAAACACATAAGCAGATATATTGGAAGTCGTAAAAATATGTCCGTCCATCAGCGTGCCTGCGTACAAAAAAAAACTCACAGAAAACATGCAAGACCGAACGTACCTCTAGGCTAGTACAGGCATTTCACTCTTATGAACTGTCCTACATAATTCACCAACAAAAATCCTTTTGCGTTGGTGCAAAAGTGCATGTAGGAGAAAAATTAAATTCCGATAAATTAAAAAAAAATTGTATGGTGGTACCCGAATGGGAGTGGCAATGTAGTCCATTCTCCTCCCCAAAATTAAATTAAGTAAGAGTTACGTCAAATATGAGTTAAATCGGTCATTTATCTGTGAGGTTCCAAAAAGGGGCATTATCAATCAGTTGAATTTGTTTTTACATTTTACAAAGCGAAAACTTCATTTTAGAAAACCAACCAATTTATATGTGAAGGTTACGAACTGGTAAAATGTTAGGCTAAGCCCATTTTTAGGAAGTTTCATAAAGTTTTACAGCAATCGCTGGGGCCAGTCAACTAGTCAGACAATTAACTTAAAAAGTCATGAAACAAATTTGGTCAAAAGATGCTAGGATCAAATAACATATACCTTAGGAGAAAGGTAGAAAATTTAATTTGACAACAATTCTTTAATATACCCGTTAACTAAGAATAAAACACAATATTTTATATACATATATGGGATATGACCATCTCAGCTCATATACTTTTTAAAGGGCCGAACATTGTGGGCGCGGCTGTTGAAAAAAGAAAAAATACTCAAAAAAGATTGTGTATAATAACGTGTATTTGATAAGCCCAATTATCTGGCAATATATTATGTATGATAGTGTAATTGCTCACTACTTAATTGTAAAGGTACATATATTGCTCATTTCCCTCAGATGGCAAAAGTGGAAGAAATCTAGCTGGAAAAAATTGTATTCATAGAGGACTAACCAGAAAAAGGGCTATTTAAAAAAATGGGATCTTTCCGGATTTTTTCAACAATTTTACTATTTTTTCGTTTATCGAAAGCGATATACATATGTTAGCAGTTGGTAGATACGGGAAAAGACCATCCCAACTCACATAATTTTTGAAGGAACCAGGTCTGGTCCATATAGATAATCAACCCAACTCTTTCAATTATGGCCTATTTTCGAACTTTTTTACAAGATTTGTACAAGTTATACGCTATTTTTTATAAATGTAATGGAAACTGGTAGGTACTTGAAATATTTTGGTGGCATCATTGGTCCATTTTTCTTTAAAGACGGCCGTGGAAGAAATGTTACCGTCAACGGCGAACGATATCGAGCCATGATACGCGATTTTTGTTTTTTGCCCCAATTGGCTGAGTTGAACTTGGTTGATATGTGGTTTCATGAGGACGGTGCAACATGCCACACTGCTCGTGAAACAATGGATATGTTGGGGGATGAATTTTGGTGAGCAGCTTATCTCTCGATTTGGCCCTGTGAGTTGGCCCCCAAGATCTTGCGATTTAACGCCTCTTGATTATTTCTTGTGGGGTTATGTCAAGTCGTTAGTTTATGTAGACAAGCCGAACACTATTAAAGTATTACAGCCTGACGAAAAAATGAACCTTCCGAATGGACATTTTGAGACGGAGCCACGGACAACATTTACATGCCATTATCTTTAAAATGTTAATGGCAAAGACCAATTTATCGATTCCAATAAAAAACTTTAATATATGATGCAAATTTCTTTCGTTTTTTTTTACTCGATTTAAAAAAAAACTACGAGTAAAAAATCACCCTTTTCGAGTGTAGTTGAAAAATGCTTCTTTACTGATCCGATTGTGTACAAACATGGGCATTTTACATTGTTTTGTTTCGCACATTTCTCGAAAGTGATCTTTGTGCATTGTTCTCAGAACTTAATGATGAAAACTTTCGCAAGAAAAGTTAAATTGAGCTAGAAACAACATTTTCGTTGGAACTCGATATGGGATCCTTATTAAGATTCTAGCTGAATAAGATGTGCCTATTTCAATTTTAAATCGATTACCGAATTCATTGGAATTATTAAATAAAGTAATTTCATCCAGTCAACATCGTTTTCTTTATTTTTTTGTCATCAGAACCAGAATTACTTTAGGATACAATTTTGAATCCTATTATTCATTCTTAGAGCACTATTTGACTTTTTTTCGAATGATTTAAAAATGTTTAACCGAAAAGAACTTGTCCAAATTATGATAAAAATCTACAATAAATGGTCGTTACGACAATGGATCTAAAAAAAAAATCAAATAAGAAATGTATGATTTCCCTGATTAATACATTTAATTAATCTTTGTATATGATCCTATTACGTAAGAATTTAAAATTGTTCCATTAAAATGATAACCTAATCTGGATTCAAAATTCCATTTTGACTCGAAATATTGATCAAACGGCTAAGATATTGCGTGGGGTTAATTTTCTTAATATCATTCATATTTCATCACTGAATGTATAAGTTTTTCCATTCCACTACAGTTCGTACGAATGCATTTAAATATTCTACGCAAACATTAAACGTTTCAAATTTCCGTACGAACGACTTATTTGCACTTTTTAAAGTTTCTAAAAGCAATTAAATAGCAAATTAAAAAGGGTTTTGACTGGGGTTCTGATTCTGTATGGCTGTATGCTTTTTTAGAATTTTGAGATACTTTGGTCCGTCCGCAGGGTCATTCTTTCATTATCGCAGGAAAATACGAATTATTTTAGGCTTTCCTTACGCGAAAACATATTTGGCGAAAAAGTAAAAATTATGTAAAAAAAATTTATGCAAAAAAAAACATTTTTAAACTAAAATATAAATTTGATGGTTTAATACTGGCTTAATAAGAACTAGTGGAAAAAACGTTAAATTGGCAACACTACTGCTGTGTTGCGGTGTTTGACGAGAATTTTTGGTTCGGTTTGGTAATTTGAAATTCTGAATTCAGGTATATTTGCGGTATTACATAAAATGCAAAAGAAGTGATGTTTGCAATCGTCAGCACAATGTCTATAAACATTTCAATTAAATTTGTATCAGAAACTCAAAATCCACAAAAATTATAAAATCATTTTAATTGAAGATATATAGAAGGCAAAGGCAAACTGTTAAAGGAAATGAGCATTTCCTTTGTTTTGCAAAGTGGCATTTGCTCAGGCGCATTAAAAAGCCTAATACTATTAGAAGAATTCCCAAAATAACTTTTTTGTGACATTTCATCTTTTCTAGTTGGATTGAGTCTCTTCTATTCCGACGAAGGAAAGGAGCATCTACCATATACAAAAGTACTTTTATCGTATTCAGCTGGCCCTTATCGTTCACTTCTCAGCACAAAACTGTGTGTAACGTTAATAACTATGCTTGGAGAAGAGCACATTTGGAATCAGCTCTGCGGCAAACAGTGAATTCCCCCAAAGAACCTTGGAGTTGATTCTTATATTTTGCTTTTAAGTTCAAGGTGGCCTTGTCGCGAGTACTAACGAGATAATGGATGATTGAGAATTCAAAAAAAGCTACATATTTAAAAGGCTTGGCTGCATTTAGATTGCCTCAGATAGATAGCGAAAACCGTAGATACACAACAGCTGCATTCATTCTGACGTCTCCGTACATTCATACCACATAAATTAATTATATGAATATTAGAAATTTTGACATTAATAAATGTTTTATTGAAATGGAAAAAGAAAAACCATAAAATACCTGCTGCCGAAACCCGGGATTGAACCGGGGACCTTTAGATCTTCAGTCTAACGCTCTCCCAACTGAGCTATTTCGGCCGGTGGCGCCCCATCTGTTAATTAAGTATCTGTATCGTTGATATCGTTGTGTCTGCGGTACTTATATTACGCTTTGATAAAGAGTGTGATATCAGAGATTGCTGTATGTGTGGCCCGGTTATTGGTGTGTGTTAAAACGACACACGGGCAGCAGAGCGGCTGGCATTTTAGAACTTACTCTTTTATATTTATTTACAATGATACTCAAATAGTGTCTGTTGACAAATTTAGTTAATGTATTAGTAAAAACCATGTATAGCTATCGGTGAGTATGGAACATTTCCGAAATTCGCTTAATTTGGGACAACGTGAATAAATAATCTTATAACAAACAATTGTCAATTATTAACAATATTTTGATATTTTTTGCACAAAATTAAACAAAAAAAAAAAAAAAAACAAAGAAAAATAAGCATAATGTCTGCCATTCACAATAAAATTATGTTTGTTTTCCACATAAAAATTCAAAAATCACAGCTAGATTTGTTAAAATGCATGCAGTCCGTAAAGGATAGAAAAGTAAATTCAACAAAATTTTGTTATTTAGAGCTGTCCACGTTTCTAAATACATCACTTTCTAACACCAAAGATTAGATCAGTTTACCTTAAACCAAAGTTTCATTATGGATTCTGTTGGCAGCATAAATTTTCGTAATATGAAAAACCCGGCAAAGAGATGCATTTAGAATAGAAATTGATTCAGACACTGACGGGCTCGAAATCTTGAGTGAATATTTGTAAAGATCTCACTAAACTCACAACAAATGAGGACTTGAAAAGGGCAACGGATGTTAATGCCTTTTCAGGGTTTAAATTGCTGCATAAACATTAGTAACAGCAGTCGAAAAATAACCATTGCTTAATAATGGCATAGTAAATTTTATGAAAACTACTTTGGCTATTGCCTTGACTATAAAAATAATCGGACAAAATGAAATGAATTTCATTTCGTTCCTTTGCTATCGATTATTATGAAAATAACAAATCGAAGCCGATAGCTACTGCCATTCAGAAAAAACGACTGTTGACAGGAAAAGACGAGGCAATTCTGCCAATAGTCACAGCAATAGGTTATGTGCTTTGAAGATGTTCGAAAGCATTTGTAATTAAAATTTCTTATATAGAAAATAGTCAGCAGGCGTGAATGCCAATTTTTGTTTCAAAATTTTGAAAAAATATATATTACAAAACCGTGAAAATATAGACCTGTATTTTACTCTGGAACAGAGTGTATAATCATCAAAACAACACCATTTTGTACTATAAGCTTAACTACAACGTTAGTATGAAAATTAAGGAAAAATCACTTAAATAAAAAATCTCTGAAAAATAAATCGGCAACAAGGTTAAAAATAGTAAATCTTTAAGCTCTAACAGAGACATTTTTCATGAAGTACCTACAAAGGGCCTTCACAACCATAAAAAACGAACTCAAATAACAAATCGCCAAAACATAGCTAAACGAGTAGTCTAAATACGAAAATAACTCCGATTTCTAAGTGATTTTAATGAACTGATGCCCGACTGCAAATTACAAAAAGCATTTGTATTTTAATATCTTTGTTATTTTGGCGATAAGAATTAAGGCCTAATGGAATAAAAAACACCTCCCGAGGACCAAAATTAAATTCTACGATTAGATGCTCCATTTCCTATTTGTAGACATATTTCTGCTTTACCAATTTTTAAATAGAGCGATTTATTAACATTCTTCATCCACATGGGAAGGTATTGCTAAGTTTCTGAGTTATAGGCAAATTTATTTTTTGATGTTTTTTATTTGGCAATTTCTCAAAATATTTTTCGCCTTCCTTTGTTCACACTCTTTAAAAATCTCAAGAATTTGATCATTTTGTATGAACTTGGAGGATATTTTCTTCTATCATTTATATTTTAGGACAAAAATGGGGTATATAAGAGGTTTACTCATAGTTAATTTCAATTTGAAGAAAATATTCTTAACATATTAACTATGTATTACGATACTGAAACGAAAGTTTTATTTAGATTCCACCAATTGTTATTTACCATATTTGATAGTCAAATTGTGCCTTCTGTAAGCATCCGCAGTCATTCAGTTGACAATTGCTATGACTTCAAATTAAATTCTTGAGGCTCTCGCACACAGCAGTTATTCCTTTCGACACGACTACTGTTGTCGGCTTCGATTTATAAAGTTGCCTTAGTGATCAAGTGATGAAGACTAAAGATTTTGTTATGTCATTTAATTTATTTTCAACCAATTTCATGGTTTTAGTTTTCAAAAATGGAAATAATTTAGTAAATTTATACCCTGAACTAAACGCACAAAGCAAGCCTAGAAATTGGGGGAAGGTATTGCATGCCAAATGGCAAAACTGTCTCGATGCACCAAAATCTAGTTCCGGAATGTCAATTATTAATTTTACTTGATTTGTAATTCAGGGCGGAATTTTAGCAATGATACCAGTAGATTTTCAAACAAAAATTACCACGAAAATATGTGAGACTATTGACAGTTTCACATGAATTAAATGAAAATACTGCATCATCCTATTGGCATATCAGCGGCGTAAATGTTCTGGTGGAAGAAGCTCTTGTGTCAACTGAATTTTAAATGGAGACAAATGCAAATCTTTGTCCAAAATTGTGACCAAAGTTGTTCTTTGAAGACCAAGCTCCTGAGCACGGCGTCGAGTTGAGGTTGATGGATTGTTTTGAACACTTTCTTTAGCAGCAGTAATTTTTTCAGCCGATCTTGCAGTACGTTGTGGTCCATGCTTGGCTCTATCAGCTACAGACCCTCTTTCTTCGGAATCACGATAAATAGTGCGTCTTGTTGGCACGTTGTTTTCCCCAAAAATTTCACGTAACTTTCTCATCGTCACAGTAATCGATGGTTAATTTGGTAAAATGTTTTAACGATTAAAAGACGTTGATTTATCGAATATTTCCATAATAAATTTGCCATGACTAACGTTTACCAAAATGGCGGCAAAACAAAGTAGTATATCTTCCCGACGGACACCCTATATTAAATAATTACAAAATTGTAAAAAATCATTTTGTTTTAATGCAAAATGCAAATTTTCTACCAATAAAATGTCTCAGTTCTGTAGTATATGAGTGTAATTTGTCTAAGTATATACTCTAGAAAGATCATCAAAACCGCGCCTAGAACATTCAAGTATGATATATGTAATCTCTTTCCCTCTTTATCTGAGGGTGGGACTTTTCTAGAATTACGTTTACGACAATAAGTTGTGTTTGTTCCTCTCGCTCCCATTGTGTGGTCTATTGCTATCTCCTTTTCACTTGTTATGTATATAAGAACATTCTAGAATTAAGTCTATGATATACAACAATATTCTGTAAATATGTTTGTCTTTGTTGCACCCATTATGTAAATATGTGTTCTCTCTGAAATATTGTAGCATTTTCTAGAATAAGTAATTTAGTATGAATAGAGCAACTTTGTACGTTTTTGGAAATTAATAAAGTTGACGTTGATGTGGAAATACGCTCCACGATACCAAAGTTCTTAATGTAATTTCGTGTAACAGAGAACACAATTTCAAACTCCGCTCAGTTTTAAACACATTTGATCTATTATAACCCCGTTATAAGTACATAACGATTTTTGTGACATTTGAATATCTCAGAAGTCACATCTTCAACTGCAAAAACAAAAAACATACTTTTTGGGAGGAATTAATCTGGATAGTATATTCTTCATTTAAAAGGAGACAAAACTAAATTTCCGGAAATAAATGGAGCTACTTTGAAACCGGACGGGAATTTGAGATTTTAATCAGCGAATTTATTGCTGTCTGGTTTTCCAGTGTAGGATTTGTATAGCGGCAAGCGTTAAAGTCAAATATTCGTACGTATCATTGTCATTTTACTTCGAAAAGGTTTATTTACCTCAAGGAATCTCAGAAAAACTTAAGATCATCGGTTTTTTTTTTTTTGCCAAAAAATAGTTATTAAAGTTTATTTCTGGTTCATTGTGTATGGCAAAAACTAAAATTGTTGTAGATTTGGATCTCATTTGGATCTCTTGCATGAATCACTGAGAACGTAGTCATGGTCAAAATGTACATGAAGTCATTTTTAGAAAGTATTGGGTTGTTCGGAAAGTTTGTTCGGTTATTTCGTTAGTTCACCATACGTCACCTCTCATGACGAAGAGTTCCTTCAAACACTATCATAACTTCCTCCCATCCCTTCTCTACACTATTTAATATTGTTTACTTGTGTTCTCGTTCTAGTCGTGAGTGGTTATAGCGTTAAAAAAAAGTTTTAAAAAGTGGAAAAAGGAGCGAAAAAGAGCATTTTGAGCATATTGTGCTGTATTCTTTTCGAAAAGGCAGAACTTTCTGCTGAAGCCAGCCGAAAAATAAAGTATGTTTATGAAGAAAACGGACCAAATGAAAGAACTTGCCAGAAATGGTTTAAAAGATTTTCTACGGCAACATCTCCGTAAAGGATGCTCCCAGATGAGGACGAGCAAAAGAAATTGTTTCCGAGGAGGTGAGAACTTTAAATATAGCCGAAATAATAAAAAAAAAAAAATCAGTCTCAACCGGTCACGGGGTCATAAAAGAGCTTGAATTTGTGAGCAACTTCGCGTTGTGGGGGGACCTCACTCTGCTATTGAGGCCTCACATTGCCTTGCCGACCCGTCAGAAACTGTCAGAGCTTGGGTGGGAAGTTTTACTTCACCCACCGTACTCCCCAGACCTCGCTCCGTCCGACCATCATCTATTTCGCTGTCTGAACAACCACTTGAAGGATTTGAATTTCCAAAACCACAAGGAAGTGAAAAATCGAATTGAACGCTTTTTTCAGAAAAACCACGCGAGTTTTGTGACAGACGAATTAAAAAGCTCCCAGAGAGGTGGGAAGAATTTAAAAACGGGGAGATTACATAATAGATTAAATTAGTTCTTTTCTTGTATATATATTTGCAAATAAATTTCTTTTAAAATCCGAACGAATTTTCCGAACCACCCGATAAATGGCGAGTACTGGTGCATCGGCTCAAATAAACATTTCACTCAACACAGTTTTATAAGCTTTCTGTATTTTGATTTTCTTTGAAAATTAAAAATTGAACGCTTAACATATTAATCAATATTTAAAAATTGCGGCATATATATATGATTTCGTTGAATTTCGTACTATTCACAATCCAATTTACTAAAAAAACTTAAAACGAAATCGATAAATTTGTTCTCCGAGGTCTAAAGCGATGATATTCGATTTCCAAGTACGTGGCTAAGCTATAAAACTTTAAATCTGAAACTCTTTGTTACCTTTGGTTAAGGTCTACAATAATTTTGATTTAAGGACTACTGTGCGTTCATTATTCGTGCGTGTTGCGGGAGTTATGGAATGTGCTTGCCCCAATTACTACATAAAAGTCACTGAAGAAGCCTCTAATTTGTCGATTTTGTTCAAAAAATGTTATATAATGAACGCTTCACTAAAGTTGCACTAACAAATGTAACGTTTCTAGTGAACTTTAATTTTTCATGCCGACTGTCATTTGCTGCGCCACATGAATGGGGGTCTATTTGAGAGTATAGTATTGCTAAATTAACTCGATTCCCATATATGTACATGTTCCCGTCCCGTCCGTGCCAATTGAAGTCCCTTCAATGAAGAATGAGTCGTCGTCGCCGCCGAGAGGAATTGTCAAAGAAACATACCAAGCGACATGTTTATTACTCCATGTCATTGCAAATGACATCATCACTCTCGAGCGGATCGATGTGCAACAATGCACCTAAGTTCGTCTACTGTATTGAGTATGTTGGGTAGTGTGTGCATATGTCAAATAAACCACTTTGCCAAAGTTGCAATATCATATTCGAAAAAGATGTTAACGATAGTTGGATTTTGCCTGCCTCAGGCCATAAAATAACAACAGTCCATTATGCCATATTATAGCTTCGCCGCTGTCATTGTGAGCACAGTCTGTCGCGATCGTTGCAGTACCGAAATGGCGCGTGAGAGTGTTTGCAACCGAAATACAAAAATAATGGAGAAGGTTGTGCCCTTTGTCATGTTTGCAATGAAATCAATTACTGCTAAACAACTGTCGTAGTTGGGAGTCTGTGGTGACGCCAACATGCTCTAAGGAATTGAAGTTAATCACGTATGACAGTCACAAACTGACAGCAATTAATCTTTTACCTCAAAATTAATATTTATGTCAAGACGGTGGCCATTGGCAGATATCGTCTATCATAGATCTAATTTTGATTTATGTTTCGTTTTACCTCGATATCTTAACTAAACATTTTAAATGATTAACTAAACATTTTAATCTGTTCCCATTACAGAGTCAAAATGCAATCGGAGCTCATCGAACTTTTCAGAAGACCTCGTTTACGTGTGCCGGACGACCATCTGGATATTATGCGGACATTGAAACGGGTTGCCAGGTGGGTTTGACATTTGGGTATCCCGACCCTAACATTATAATTGTGCCCCTTTGATATAGGTGTATCATATGTGTGATGGCCTCGGTAGGCAATTCAGTTATTCGTGTCCAAATACCACGCTATTCCAACAGCGAATGCTTATCTGTGACCACTGGTACATGGTGAACTGTTCCAAAGCGGAGAGTGATTACACAGCCAATCTGTTAATAGGCGAGTATATATTTATAAATAAGTAAATAAATAAATAAGCAAATTACTAATACTAATCTAACTACTAATTATTTATAACGTAAATATTTCGAGAAGAGAAAATAGAGTAGGAGTTTCTAAACACGCAGGCACTGAGATAGTTTTGAAAAGTACCCTGTCGGTCTCTTAACGCATTATTGGTTTAGTATGGCTTCGGGCCAAATGTGGTCATTTCAATGTTAATGTAGGAAGATTATATAGTTCGATTGTATAACGTTAAAAGGTGTCGGGTTTCCGATTTCTTCTGTTTCTTGTGTTTCCATAATAATTTTTATTTAAGACGAGCAACATTGGATTGCATCCGGTATTAGCATGCAATTTGGCGTACTCAAAGTAAGATGATTACTCACTTCTGCAGCCAGTAGGTGGATATCCGATCATATCACCAGGAAATATTTGCCCGAAAGACGAATGTCATTAGTTGCTTGGGAAGTTCTGCAAAGAGTTCTCGTTATTCTAAAAGCCCTTATCTGATTGACTGATATTATTGACAAATATAAAGCTGATATTATCGGCATCCAAGAGGTGTGATGAATAGAGCAAGAATGCTATCGGCGAAAAAACTGTAACATCTACTACAGCCGCCGTATGGAGTAAGTGAGTAAGAAACTTCGACCCCCATTGCCGCGGTTAAAACCTGTAAACGATCGAGTAGACGCAAGTCTACGAGTACATCAAGTTGACGTATTTTCATCACGCTAATTTGCGCACACGCCCCTATAGAAGACATATACGATGGCAATAATAATACATCTAATGTATGCCCAGGAGAAGCATACGACGTCTTGAGCTGAACAGCCCAAGACGTCAGAGTAATTCTGTGGCATTTTAATGCCAAACAGGAAGGAAGATAGAACCATAAAATTCAGTCTACATATCAACACTTGTGATAACAGATTGAGGCTGGTGGTAAGAAGTAGGATCAGATTGTTACATAAAGATATCCACAAGGAAATTTGACCCTCATCATAACAAGAGAAACACATTTGAGCACGTGGGAATAGGTGGAATGCATAATATTAGTGTTATAGACGTAGGGATGCGCGGGATTATCAACTTTCTGCAGCTAATGCACGCAAGACACTGAGCAGAGCGATAACTGTACTTAGCCAAGCACAAAGAAAATTGGACACATCACGGATATGTCGTGATGTAGTCACAGACTACTTCATCAAACTCTATCAATTGCTATAACAAAACTCCCCTAATTCAGATGTTCTTAAATTACTGCCGCAAAGATACTACCGTTGGAAACCGTGCTCAGTAGTACGATGAAGAATGTTGCCTCTGGAGAAAAGAAATTTGGGACACAATCAAGAATAGCAGCTTTAAAACAACGAAGATAGGACTACCTCTTCAGCATACTTTTGTTGATTATGAGGAAATTAGTATTATAGTAAACACGACTAGTGTTATTTTCCAATGTTGGGGATATGAACTTCATTGACTGATAACTGCGTTGCAACAGCCTCTCTATCATTGAGAACAATTCTAAAAAAAGAAGGACAAAACCCAGTTATTATCCACGTTGCGAGAACGTTGACATCTACAACTCCGAATTGTTGGTTGATTTAATCAACCTTCAGATGACATCAGCAACGAAATTGGGAGAAGAGTATTGTTTGAGATCTCGACTTTTCCAGGCAATGACCTCTGTAGCATTATCGTATACAAGTAACAATCGCTTTTTGTTAAAGCTGGTCAGACTTTATAACTACAGCTTTCCTGATTATT
Organism: Philornis downsi; assembly: GCA_019455685.1. Classification (NCBI taxonomy): domain Eukaryota; kingdom Metazoa; phylum Arthropoda; class Insecta; order Diptera; family Muscidae; genus Philornis; species Philornis downsi. Next base: position 86,005 of record JAHXMU010000737.1, on the reverse strand, counting down.
ATCTCCGTAACTGTATTGAAGAAATCACATCGTTGAATGTTACATAAACCGCCAAAAGTATGTTGACTTGTTTAAGGTCTTGGTTAATTTAAAATGTATCATCAAGATTTTTAAGTTTTTTCCCTAAAGATCTCGGTTGCTTAGTGTCAATTGTGGATTTTTAGAAGTGCTCTCTTCATACCTGCAGTACGCTTTGCAAGTATTTGGCTGCACATCTTTAGTCATACCGTGAACAAACCTTCGAGTGGCAAAATGATTACGCAATAGTTTTGTAACAATAACATTTTTCTCTTATTTTTCAATATATTGGATCATTCTTCTTATTTTGAACTAAATTGAATGGTTCCTATCATTGTCCGAACTTTGTTATTACAGTACGGAAAACGAACATGTTTATGTCGCGGGTAAATTTCGAATATTCAAACGGATTGGATAAGCGGGACTGATGTCTATTTAATTTGAGAAAAAAATTAGTTATATTACTTGTATTTCCGTTTTTAGGGCAACGCGATAAACCATTCGTGAATGATGAGGAAAACAATTTACGCACTCCTCGACCAGACCTGTTAGATCGCCCCTATGCTCCCGATTATTCTGGTGAATCGTTTCGCAATCAATACCAAAAGGTAGGGGTATTTGTTATTTAGTCAAATTGTATGATATCTGTGCTCAAAATCATCCACTTTCAGTCGCTTTCGTCACTACTCAATCAGATATATGATGTGAATGCCCAAAAGAATAGAGAAAAATCTTCACAGTCTACCAATCAACCTAATTCACATATTGGACAGCAGAGATGGAAAATACCGCCGCCCAGTCGGGTGATATTGCCGCCGTCGTATGAACCTCAAATATTAGATTCCACTGTCACGATGAAGCCCACGTCCAGAGTTACATACTACAGCACCAGCACAACCACAACACCGAAGCCAACGGCATTACGACCCACCGCGTTGAACAGTAGGTCCCAACCATCAAAAGTCAATAATGTAGCCGCACTACATATACGACATGACGAACATTTGCAACTGGAGCATGATGATTTAGGGACCAGTCATAGTACCCGTTATAATACTTCGGCTGACTTTAATTCGGCCGAGGACAAAAATTTGAAAAACCGGCAAAAGAATGACCAGCGGAAGAGCTTTTCCACAACAGCTCCTAGGCTAATTTCGACTACATTAAGACCTACAACGAGAACAACGGCAAAATTGCCATCCACAACTAACGTAAAAGTTCCTTCAAAGATCTATGAGCCGCCGTTATTGTATCCCATATACAATTTGGATGATTCCACTTCAACTACGACCACAACAACAGTTAGATCTTTGTTTAGAGCTTCCACAGCATCACCTTTCGTCACACGGCAGTCCACAGCAAGGAGCTCAACGACCACAAGGGCGCCCTCACGAGCAACCACGGTTGTGGGTAAACCATTTACCAGACCAGCCTCCCACAGTGCGACAACACAATCAGGCAGAAATCTAAACGTTATAAACCGTTTCGATGCTAGTAAGTTAAGCAAGGAAATAAGAACGCCGGCTCCTGCTCAAGGTTTTAAACCTCCAACGCCCAGACCTCCAGTTACGGATGATAACACCACCAAGTCACGCAGCGATAATCTGCCGTCGAAGCATCTGCTACCACCATTGACTGATTTCGTACAACATGATGTGGCGACAACGCAAGGCCCCCCCATTTACTATGAATGGAAAGTGCCATCGGATGGATTAGAACCGCCCAAAATGGAATCACCAATTGGTGTCGACGGTCGGCAATACCCAGATTCTCCCATCGATTACAGTGCGATTAGTGCCAGTGGCAGTTTTTCTCCTACTACAAATTTTGGCATCGACCAAAAGAAACCGGATGAAAAACAATTGTCACGGGCGTCCACTTCCAGGTCTGTTAAGGAGTCTGGCCAACCCAACGGGGTATCTGGATCAAAACCAAAAACCACAGCAGCACCCAAAACCACGGCACTGACAACGCACGGACCCGCGGATATGGAAGATATATTCCAAATACGAAAGGACCTCTCAGTGCCCGAGTATGCCTTCCCTTTGGAAAACGCCGGCCGCACAGGGTACTTGGCGTCCGATGTCTACAACTCCTTCCAGTTGAAAATACCCGAAAGGCGGGCTGATACTGAAGAACACTTACACTGGTATGGCGAGAATCCTAAGTGTCCCGAATGCCACCCTTCCTACGTGAAACCTGGTACCTGTGAGCCATGTATAAGGAGATAGAAATTATCCGCGTTCTACCCAAATTACAAGTATTCTATAACGGGCATCAGTTTGTCCCGCTCATGCACACATTTATGTATATTTCCATTAGGCATTTTAGCACATTTGCATTACCATCGAAATTGGAATTAAATTCGAACCATAGAACGGTTTTCCATTAGGTCCATGATATACCTGTTAATGCCTTTGCTTGTTGCCTTAGGTTATGTAATTCCATATTAGAATAATTTATATTCAAATTCCTACATTGAACACGATACGATAAGATACAAGCTCGAACACGACAAGCGTTATGTAATATTCGCAACCCATTCGATCATTCGAAAGATCAAGGGCTGATCGAGCAGCAAATTTGCTTGAGTATTCATCAAGTTAATAGCAGTATGAACATAATTTAGTTGTAACTATACGATTATACAATAATTTGTACACATTTACATTTTTTGCCTAAGTATTGACTAAGATACTTTTTCGTTAATAAAACTAAATAAATTTGTTTATAAAAATGGGCTATAATGAATATTTTGCAATGTGCCATCCACACGGATTGGCGTTTTGAGGGTATGCGTAAACTTCAGTAAGTCTGGAAAGAAATTGGATTTTATGCTCCGTGTTCAAATTTTCGGGTTTGAATTATTAATTCAGCTTATCTGAATATTTTATCTAATGCGTTTGCTGTCACATTTCTACTCCAAATCGAGATTGACCTAAGAGTAAAATATTTCAAGAAATAGCTTAAACAATTCAGTTTATTTTCAATTTTTTTTATTTATCATTATTTATTAAATTTATATTGTCCTTTTAATGTGATTAATCAATTTTTTTACAAATTAGTGTGTACCATCAACACATTTCGTTTTTAACGAGCAACAAAAAATGTGTGTTTAGCAAATTAAAGTTCAGCACTTTGAATTTCCGTTCCTTTTCCTAAAGTTACTGCTTATTGTTTGTGAAAACCAGACGTATGAAATTCAATATCATTTGAAAAAATAAATAAAATTTACCATATCATGAATATTTAAGACTAGTATGCACATGCTATGTTGGCATCAAATTGAAACAATAAACCATTTTGCCATACATAAATTCATATTTCCATTTGGCATTTTAGTACATTTGCGTTACCATCGAAATTGGAATTAAAATCGTAATGTAACATAATATAATAGCATAACATAATATACTATAATATAATGTAGGGTTATCCATTTAGTGGTTTCAAAGCCGCCGGTCTGGTAAGGCAGTCAGCTGTTAAATACCTGTCATCTGAAGTGTTAATTATTTAGTGAAAGGTTTGCCATTTACGGAAATGGATCGTTCCACAACAGAAGAACGCGTAAAAATAGTTAAAACTTACTACAAAAGTGATGATTCAAACGTGAGCTTTCAATTGAACAAAATTTTCTTCAGCGATGAAGCTCATTTGCTTACGTCAACAAGCAAAATTGCAGCATATGGGGCTTGGAGAATCAAGAAGTGATTGTGGTAAAGCCATTGCATTAGGAAATAATGACTGTTTGATGCGCATTATGGTCTGGAGGTGTCACTGGGTCGTATTTTTTCGAAAACTACCACAAAATTATCCAAGACTGCAACTAATCCAAAAGCGGTCATTTAAATGACATTGCATTATAGTGAAATAAAAGTTTCATCGAAATCAAAGCTTTATGTGTGTTTTATTTAACTTTACTTGAAAGCGAAAAATAACCATAATAACCATATATAACATTATAATATCATATAATATATAATATGATATAATATATAATACAATATAACATATGATATAAAATATAATATAATATCATATATATTTTATTTAAACGGATGTTTGGAATCGCCGTTAAACTTTAGGTCCCGTTGAATGAGTCTAACCATATAACGCGTGTAGGCTCACTAAATGTAAGAAGTTCTCCCATACCTCACTTATGGAATGCAATTTAATTTATTTTTGTTTTAATACGCCAATGTTGGCAAATAAAATCAACATTTAAGTATCCATCATTGAAAATAGTGGACTGTTAAACTGTGATTTCAGTGCAGAAAGACTCCAGACATTTCATTGATATCTCGGTTTGTTATTATCATCCTACAGTCTCCGCAAACGAATCCCAATATCATTATTATAATATATCTTGGTGCCCATGCAATATAGAATCTCATAAATGTTGCATTTTTTTCAAAAACAATTCACTTTATTCAAAGTTGGAAGTCACTAAAATTTGTTCCATTCATGATTTTTTTTTTTTCTTCTTTTTTCAATTAACAAACAAATGAAAATGTTTAAATATGCAGGTATGTAAAATGTGATTTTCTAAAATTACAAGAAATGCTTAAGTTTAAATGTGTAAAAAAGTACGATATTGAATCGATTCCATGACAATTTGAAGGGTAACACCATCTCAGCTCGGTTTGGTTCGGCTCTTTCCAATTCGACAAATGGTCACTTGTATTTTTGGAAATAAAATATATCTTAAGTTTATTTACAATAAAATGCATATATTGTAGATATAAATAATTTAGATAGTGAAAATAAGACATGTTTGGGGTTTCCATTCAATAATTTCAAATTACAAATTTGATTGTGTTCGGATTCGGTTTCGCACAATTACTTGGCGAAGACGAATTTAAGGCACTTTTTCCTAAATGATTGATTGAATCCTTTGCAACAACTCTGTATGAGCGAATTAACATCTTGAATACAAATTTGCCGCATCGCCTACATTTGGCAGATCGTTGGACTTCGGATGTTGCACTAGCGCAAAATGGGATCCTCCGAATTGTCACTTGAAGAGTTATGACAGTTCTCCATGAACTTTGACTTTGACTAGCATTGCTTAAAACTACTGTGTAACGTTGTTGATGGGATTGAGATGTTTTGAGAATTTCTGTCCAGTCGTGCGTCTCCGTGGGTCCACAAGCTGTGATCCGATAAGCAGTAAGTAGTTAGCTTTAAATTGGGGGTGTTGCCTGTGCTTTGCTTGCAGCGGGGTCATACAGATATATACTGGGTGTCCAAAAGCCGGCCAGTGTGGCCAATGATGTTTCCTGTTTTGTTTTGGATGGAGTGAGAGAAATGCACTTGTTTTTTGGAGGACTGCATAGCATCTTCAGGCAGTCATCCCTCAAAGAGGACTGGGCAACGAGGGTTATTTTGTGCGGGATGGTAACATCGACATCGGTGATAACAGCAGCTTCATGTCTGCAGTGATAATACCGATTTGTCAAATAGCCATCGACGTAGATCTATAATGTAAAACAAATGTATAAAGAGATGTCAAAAGACTTGCTATCAATTCCTCATACCTCATAACCTCCTATTCCATAGCAGTCGTGGATAGTCCACTTGACGAACAATGACGAGGTTCCAAGTTCCTCTGCTTCCACAATGGTAACGGGAAAGCTTTGGCGAGAACAAACTACAGGCTTCTTCTTACAAATATTCTGAGTACATACATAACAATTTTATTGATAATGCCAGATATCCAAACTGAATTCATACAACCCACATTTACCTTAAGGAAATCGCATTTGCGCCGCGCATGCTTCATGGCATCCAAATCCAGAATGATTGAGTCAATAAAATATTTCTGGCAATTAAAAGCAACAGTTTAATTTCGTGAACCAAATCTGTTAAATAACAGAACAACTCACAAATTCATCTACTCCTTCTTTACCACTAATGGGCTGTGGTGTCTTAAAGGACTCACTCTTCCTGTAGTCAGCATTATGCTTCTCCCGGCAAGGACAGCAATCACAAGAGCTATCAGCGGGTTTCCTTTTGAATAACTCAGCTCGTTTCTCTTTCTCCAATTCGTATTCTTCACCCAACTCGCCGTAGAGTTCACGTATTAGGTACTCTTCGCTGTCACCTTTGAAAGTTGGATACTCATACGATTCTTCGTACGGTATGATTTGTTGGTGGTTTTCATCTTTGTCGGAAAAAAATGGTCCAGTATATGACGGTTCCTCCGTATCTTTTAGGGCTTCTAACAAAATGTCCGATTCGTGTGGAGATTGTGCTTTTCCATAGTCGAATACATTAGATTTGTCGGGGCTAAGAAGATGCACTTCCACCATAGGTTGGATGCTGTGTTTGGCTTTGTAGTAATTCTCTCCTATTAGAGTTGTCTCTGCAGGCCTACCATTAGAGGCATCAGACCTTTCACTTATGGAACCTTCAATTTTATCTTCCTCGCTGCCCTGTACGGAAAGTTCGTGGTCGTCTTCATTATTATCAACTACTTTGAGACATGAATCGTTCTTTGTTTCCCGTTGTCGATACGGTTTCTCCGCGCTGCAACTACATTTTCTGGCAACTTCCTGCTGTGGGAGGAAATCGTATGGAGGTATGGGATACATAGGATTTCTTACATTTTCTAACGGTTGTGTTGGCATCGGCACCGGTAGACCCTGCCCCGATGCTAGAAGAGCCATATAATAGCAGCAACAAGGCCAAGGTGGAGCAAATGCCTGTCTACAAGGCACATCCTGTAGTTTCACATTCGCACTTTCACTCCCAGTGGTTCCTTGCATGCAATCGCAATCACAATTTAACGTCTCATTGGTGGAAGTGGAAAGTATATGAACTGCCTCGTCATTTTGAGCGCAATCGCCTGAAGTCGGTTGTGAATCCACTCCTTTATTTTTTGATTTTTCCAGCTCTTCCTTGAGTTTCTCCATTAGAGCTCCCAATCCACTAAATGCGCTATAGGTTTTGTATTTTGTAAATTCAGTTTTTTGATATTGGTTACATGAAGTGGTAAGGAGACTTTGAGTTTGGCCGCTTGGCTTGAGACACGGAGTTGAACTTGACTGAGAATCCTCGGTAGGCCGCTTCACTTCGACTGTATCTTCTTTTAAAAGATATATCACTTCGTGCAACAATTGTAGTATAGTAGTCCTAGCCCGAACTTGCTTTCGAATTTTTCTGTGGCGAATTTTAGGGTCTGTCGCTTTTGTTGGTGTTGCCTCTGTGTCACTCGATTCCCAGTTACACGAGTAGTACTCTTCTTCAGTGGCAGTAGGCGATTTCGGGGTGTGGAATTGTGGTTCTGTTACAAGACTCGGCTGAAGACGCTCCGGACGCGTTTCAGGAGTTGGAGACCAGTCAGTGGGTAACGCGCCCGTGGGTGCGTTGTTTTCGTGTTCGATCAGATGTGGAGTGGGGTCCGCATCAAGCGCCTTCACTTTTAATTTGAGCCTGATAGGGAAATGTTCGGATACCGTGCTGCTAGAACTGGATGTTTCAAATTCACTGTCATGTTCATTGGCTTGTTGGCACTGACATGAAGAAGTGGTGTGTTCTGTAGACTTAGATGCTGAAATACAGTCGCACTTTGGCGGAGGACCTGGTTGGCCGGCAACTTTGGACATAATCGATGGATAGTTAGCGCAGTCAGTTTGGTTGAATTTGGACACATTTGTGGGACGGGTAGATATTTGGGTCGTACTTAAATTCTCGTAATTTCGGTTAAAATTAGCTTCGGAGGTCTCTGCGCTTTCTGTTAATAAAAAAACAAAAAAAAAAAAAACAAAAGTATTGACACAAATAAATCTTTAATTTAGAAATTATTAGTTTTGCGCATTAGTAAAATTACACCATATTAATTAAAGTATTGATTTATTATCCATTTATTGATTCTGGCTTTGCGGGCACTAACTCCTTCACATCAGCCAGTAGCACTTGGCTCCCACGATGAATGTTTCGCAACCGCTCGTTTTTATCCCACATTTCAAAACCATATTGCTCCAAGTATTTGGACTCGGCCATCTCACGACAGGGACATATATCGAAGAAGGAAGTCTGGCTGCATGCTGATCCAACCTCGGTTATGTTCGTGAACAGTGTTCGACGATCGCGACATTTGCACATCTTTAATTTGTTATGTTTTTGGGCATCCTCTGAGCTGCTAGATGCCCTAGCTCTCCAAGGGCAGAGGCAACAACCGCAGTTTCCGGGACAAAACACGTGACCGTTATTGTCCACTAGGGGACTTGGATCAAAACGGCATTTAATGCACACGTCTAAATCTTTGTGTTGTGGAAACATTTTCCGATATAAAGCAGTTGGTCGTTTAGACGTTTTTAATGCTTCTTGCAGCTCATCTTCGGAAATATCACAGGTGCACTTCATTTCAGATTCACATAAGGTTTGGCGTTTGTTTGCATGGCATTTGCCTGCCTCGGAAACTAACAACTTTTCTCTTCCACAATCACAGATTTTGCGCGGATGATCTACATGTTGCAAGAAGCCTACATTACACTGACTCATTTTCCTTGGAAGGTCACTGGGATAATCCGATCTACTAGCGCTTTTTGGCATCTGCATTTCTTTACACTGACAGATTCCGCAACAAATTACGCATGATTTAAATTGGTCAGCCTCGGGGTTACTGGTTTGTTCTACGAATTCTTGGGCATATGGCTGCTTCAACTGTTGGTGAGAAACGCAATAACATCGTTTCCGACATGGCTCAAAATCATCTGACTTTGTTAAATTAGTATATTCGTATTCATCTAGGTTTAGATCTGTCTTCGTGTCATTCTGCACATGGAATTCAAGAGGCGTTTCTAATTCAATCGACTCAAAGATCATATTTTTGCGTTGTGCATTGGTTCGCTTTGGCAGAAGTGTAGATGATCCCGATTGTGCGGACTCTAATTCTTTCACATCACTTAATTGCCCTTGACTACTACGGCGAATTTTTTGTAACTCATTATTCATATTCCCCATTTCAAAGCCGCATAGCTCCAAACATTTCTCCACAGCTTTTTCGCGGCAAGGGCAGATATCGAAATAGGTAGTTTGGTTGCAACCCGGTTCCATTTCAGTAGAGGTCGGAAACGGAGATCCAGTGACGTGGCATTGGCACACATTCATTTTGGTATGTTTTAGGACATCCTCAGAATTGTTTTTTCCCGTAGATTTCCAAGGACAGAGGCAATATCCACAGTTTCCGGGACAAAGCACTTGGTCTTTGTGGTCCACTAGGAGGCTGGGATCATAATAGCATTTAAGGCACACTCCTAAATCTTTATGCTGAGGAAACACTTTCCGTTTGGAAACTGGCAATGTTTTTTGCAACTCATCTGCCGGTAAATAGCAAGGGCATTTAATTTCAGAGTCAGTTAAGATTTGGCTTTCTGTCGCAAAGAATTTGCCTGTCTCTGAGATAAGCAGTTTTTCTCTTCCACAATCACAGACTTTCGAAAGACATGTTTCATGTTGTAAGAAGGCTGCATGAGCAGATTGCGACCTCTTATAATAAGACCTTTTCCTTGGAAGATCATGTAAAGAATTTGATCTTTTAGTATTTTTTACCAATTTTAAAGTTTTCCAATGAGAATATGCTTCTGGTCTGCTGATTCCGAGCGGTGCCTTGAAACGAAAGGGAGCGTTCCATAAATTCTTGCCAAATGGTTTATAATCATTTCTATGTTTGTCAGAATCAACGGGCGCAACGAGTTTGACAAGGCCGTGAGTAATGAGTGCAATTCGCATAAGACAACCTCTAAATAAGTATGGGTCTTCCATGGTTCTATAGACGCTTCTCATATCGATATTTATTGTTTGAGCACTGTTAAGATGTTTCCTAGGATAATTAGAAATAGCTTCATACTCACGAGTAGATTGACTGTTTAGCTCCGATATAAAAACATTAGAAAACTGATTAGGAGTTGTCTGAGTCTCTTTATCGGAGTGTTCCGGAGCCGAGGATTTCTGAGACGACGGTTCTTCATCTGGCGCTGATATTTGATATCTTGGACACGTTCGCGGATTATAGCACGAACACATTCGAGAGTTCATATTGCTCGATTAGCCAACAATACAATATAACAAAATAACAATCAAAATAATTTGGGTCTTCGGGTATTAGAAGTGACGGAAGGTCGAAATTTTTCGAAAATGAAACAAAAATTCAAAATGCTTGCGAACAACTACCTATCACGAAATTTGAAGTTTGTCAATATAAAATGAAAAGCTACTATGATACATATATGTACATATGTATGTGGTCTTTCAACTATGGGAATATCACTGGCCCCATATATTGTTTTATTGTATAAATGATAACAAATATATTGGATATACCAAACTGAACTGAACTTAAGTTGCATTTAGTAAAATTTTGATATCATTTGAGCGGCAGTGTTTAGCATCAACAGATATAGACCTTTTTATCGGGTAATAAACAGTGCAATAGAATTCAGATTCCATTTTTGTATGGTGGAAAGTCATGAGGCGATTATTAACTTGTTCTTCGACCTGCATCAACATCTGGGGAATATCAAATTTGCATTAGAAAACTTTCGTATTACAGACTGGGAATATCCTAACTATCAATACCCACCGGGCTGGAATTCGGTTTGAAAAGTTCATGCAGGCTATGCAAACATGATAGGGCCTTGACGAAGCTCTCATAACTCTGGAAAGACATTTCATTTGAAATGAAGTCTGGTTTAAATGCGGCAAATGCTGATAGTATTTCTAAACCTTCCCGAAAGCCAACGTCGAGTTCCCAGTGCTTGCAAAGTTTTTGATTGAAAAGGCGAACGTCGAAGTTCGGATTTTGTATTGATGACCTCAGCATGCTAAGGAAACAAACAACGTATGCTGGTGCATCTGTCAGCCATATTTCATTTGACGCTAATTCATCACCCACTTGAACGTTGCTGTCCCTTTTTGCAACATATATTTCGGTCTCCGTGTCGACCATTTTGCATTTTATTTCGCATTCAGTGAATGCGTCAATACTTTTGGACGGAACATCGGCGACATCATCGAACAGCGAGCGAAAGCTGCTGTGGGATATATTACGTTGTAGCTTTTCCGGCAGTTCGTCACCTTTTACGTCGATTTCAAATTTGTTGGAGAATGCCCCGGTGGCATCATCTCCAAGCGAGTGAAAGCTGCCGTAGGACAAATTACGCTGCAGCACTTCAGATTCACAAAAATCCAAATCGGAAACATCTTGAAAAATGCGAGCATGCATGTTGGAGACAATGTGCCGTACGCGAGTATGCAAAGTATTGACTCTTCCGCGCGTCAAGCGCCTTTTCGCACAACGACTAGAACGCTTTCTACGTTGCCCACAATGAGATGGAATTATTCCAACTCCAGCCGATTTGGAGAGCTTTCGAAGTTCGGACGGCACCTCACAAATCGCCTTCTTTTGGTCATGGGAAAAGGAAGTCAGCAATGATTCTTTGATTGTGATTTGCGGAATAAATGCCACACCAACTGTTAATATTGGTTCATCGATTGCCTCTTTCATACCCAAGATATCTTCCGTTGACTGAGGTTGCATCGGTGATGAAGCAGTGGGTGGAGAGTCAAATGCTTTGTGCGAGAGCTGTAAGTCTTTTTGACCTACCATGTGATCCTTGTATTCACCCATACCAATTTTGGCCCCATTATTAACACCCTCATATTGTAAGGTATTGATTTTCGACGTTTTACTTTTGAGTTCGAAAGCTTTTTGTTGAATTTGAGCACTGTTACATATGCTTACCTCTTCTTCGGCGGTTTCATCATTCAGCAATGTATCAGCCAGCTTTTTGACATCGCGAGCTACAGTCTGAAATTGTTTCTGGGTGGGCAGCATCCTTTCACATTCCTGAAAGCAAAATCAATATAAATTATTCTATTTTTACTTGTGGTGCTCTGTAGGCCATATCGCCTGCCAACTTACATTCATGTGACGCAAAGCATTACCCAAACCTTTGCTTGCTGTGTGCAGATCTTTGACATCCTCGCGCTTAAAACGTTTGGAGGGCGTATCGCCCAATTCGTCGGCCAGGCTATAACCCTCCGAACGTTCCAAACGTTTTTCTAGTTTTTGGCAGATTTCGTCTTTGGTGCGGATTTCGTCAGTGAGACATCGCACTTTCTCTTCGCAATCGCGTTGGGCTTGCTGCAACGTTTCCACCTGCATTTCCAAAGTGGCAACCTCTTCCCTCAATTCGCCATTGGTCACCTCGATGTGGAGATATTCCTTTTTTAGATCGAACATTTGGCTGCGGACACTGTCCAATTCGACCTTGCTCTGATTTTCGGTTTCATGCTGTAGCTTACGCATAAATGTTAGTTCGTCAATGAGACCCTTGTTGCGCTTTTTTTCTGCCTCTAGAGCGTCCGTCAAGGGCTTTTGTTGCTCGCGCAATTGATCATGCTGCTCTTTGAAGCGCTCAAACTCGGATACCAGACATTGGTGATCCTCAAGCAGTTTCTGATGTTCCTTCGACAACTTCACCAGGCATGTCTTCAGACCCTGTTCGGCCTCTTCCAGCTGGCATATTTTCTCATTCGCTGATCTAGCATCCTCCCGCAGGCAGTCCTGCAACTTCTGAATTTTCTGCTTGAGACACATTTCCTTTGCCCTGAATTGTTCCTCGCGTTCTTTGTATTCCCTTTCTAGATCAACCCAGTGTGAGTCGGCAGACTCCATGGCGGCATAGTGCCGGCTGTTCAATTCTTTAATTTGGTGCCGTAAACACTTAACTTCTTCCTTGAGGTATTGAAGTTCTCGTTCGTGGCATATGCAGCTTTCTAAGTTGCTGACTACGTCACTGTCAGCTTGGCCGCCCTGAATTCGATTAGCTGAAGAAGGGGTTATGTTTAAAGCGGCTAGTTGATTGCCCATGTCGTCCTTATTGAATTCCTCGATTTGTGATGAGGAGGCCTGAGCTTGCGTTAAAGTGCAGACCGTGTTACAAATCAGGAGAACTGGCAAAATGTTGTGTAAAAATTCGAAATTCTCTTTGGCCTTCAGTTTGTCTTCCTCCAGATGACGGATGTGCGTCTCGCTGGTTGCTATATCGTCGCGCAATATTACACACTCTGAGTGGCAGTCTTTGTACTTGGCACTTAGTGCTTCCCTGGACATCTCCAGTTCAACGTTGCGTTGGCTGAGTATCTCTAACTCGACTTCAAGCCTCTGCAGACGAAGCCTCGTATCGTTTTCTGCTTCTTCGAATTCGCACTTCTCCTCTTCGAGCGTGGCGTTTTCGCTTTCCAGAAAGTCGACACGATCTCGCAGATCCTTAACCTGCTTCTCGAGAAGAATTTCCCTTTGAAGGCGTTCAGCCAAAAGTTTGGCTTGAACGTCGCCTGAACTCTCGTATATTTGGACTTTGCCCTCAAGAACTTCCAGGCGGTCCTTGTAGAATTGCAGGCGCTTTTGGTCGTTCAAGTTAGGTGACTGGGGTTGATGTACTGGGTGCAGGTGATTAAAGTGGGCAGGTACGTTTCTGTTATGCGCGTTCAAAGCAAGTGAGAGATGAGTGGAAACGCCGCTCAGGGAGGAGTAATCTTCAAAATCAGTCTGAGTACAGACGGTGGTTTCGCCAGAATCACTGAGGAAATCGGATTCGACAAAAACTCCGCTTTCGCTAAGGCTGTTGCTTTGCCAGTGCTGCGGTCTTGTCTTACGAGGAGAATCTGTTGGCGTGTTGTGCGGGACAATCTGTGGACTGTTAACATGCGAAGACGAGGGGGTGCTGTTGTACGGCTGGACAGTGGCGACTATGCGACCAGTCGATGATGTACTTGATGGCGCTGATGATTTCTTTTCGTAGCTGGAACGGATACTGGATAAGGGTGACGAAGGCGAACAATATTCCGATATACGCGATTTAACCTGTAATTTTTTATATGTATTTTTAAGTGAAGCGGAAAATTATAAAAAAAAGTCGTCTTATTGAAAATTTCGATATATGTATATAATAGGTTGCAAGGCTTCCGTTTGTAATAAATGACAGGACAACACTAGTAAACTAGACTGACGATTGGTTTTCCCAACACGGAAGGTGAAAAGATCCCAAATAAAACTTACCAAATCGATATTACTGGCTTCCTCACTAGAAGCAGCTGCATTGAAAGAGTTTGGACCACTGCGCGGTATAAGAGCATCAAGTTGTCGCACCAAACTAATAACCTGTTGCAGACAGTGTTTTTCTCCATCTTCCAGTGAAGCCTTTTTCAGCAAATCTCCCAATCGCCTACACAGCTCCTCATGGGTTATGTCAATCAGGTCATCGGTTACGCCCTGACTTTGTGGCGATATAATACCAGAATCAGGCTGTACACTGATCGACGTGCTCCTATGGCTATTGTTGCCGAACAACATTTCAAATGGATTGGATTTGGCTTGAGTTTCATCCGCGGAGCACGACCACACATTTTTCTCGGGGTGTTCCTCATCCGCTGCTGGATTCGTATTACTCTGAAGCGACCACTACAAATAAAATTGTGCGCACAATTACTTCCATGGCAATAACTCAATTGTACCAAAAGCAATTGCAACTAATTTTATGGAAATTTCAACATTTTTATATTAATGCATGAGCGATCTGAGCGAGTATGTATTCCTGCTGGCCTAATAACGGTTCATGTCAAAACAAACTCCATCCATCTACGGTGATCATCTGAGAGGAAAAGGGACAAGTGCGAAAATGAAAATCATTGCTTTACAATCAAAGAAACCCACGGGAATGCTAAACCATTTGCCCCATACACGTATTCTCGCTCAGTTCTAACTGCCACAGTTACAGAGTGTACACCAGCAGTCGAGGCTTTGACTTTATTGCACATGAAAAAGTAAAACTTTCCAATTAAGTTGTGGCAATTAAAGCAGTAAACTATGTTTTATATGAGTCTAAGCGAGAAATGCCGTAAATGTTCACGGATGAGTAGTTTCGGCTGAATTGCTTATTAGGTTTTAAAAACTTCTGCAGACTCTAAGATGAGGTGCCAAGCGGTACCCTACATTTGGTGTGCACGATGTGTTGCCCACATTTAGTGAAAGGTAATGTGTGGCACGACAGCATGTAAGCAGATGTTTACTTTACGAGGTAGACAATGGTGAGAGATGATATTAGTAAATATTAATAACGGTGCTGATATGATGGGATTGTATTTTCGTCCAGTTTGTGAATTTAATGTTATTAAGGAGTAGAATGTATGTAATTTATTCACCTTCGAAGAAATTTGATTTAATCCCTTACTTCCATATGCGTTCTTACTGAACGCAACGTTGGAGAACATCCCAAATTTTTATATTGTTACAATTTGTATTTTTTATTATTATTGTAACTATCAAATTAATGTAGATGTGAGAAATATGACAATTTATAATAAAACAGATCATTAAATTTCAATAAACTCGGTTAGACCGTTCGAGAATATTCCAATTTGTTATTATTGTTATTATTTATTTTTTTATTATTATTACTATCAAATCAATATAAAACAAAAAACAAACTCTCATGCATCCCATGAATGAGACTTGGGAGAGCTTCGCATATTCAGTTAGCTTTTACACGCATTCTATTTTTAGACTCACTCAACGGGACTTATACAATTTAACGACTATTCCGAACGTCACAGTTTGAGACGCATTTAGAAGACTCGAAGCGTTCGTCAGACATTCGAGGTGACCGACATTCAAATTATGACAGTGGCTATATTCGGAATTGATGATGAAAAATATGACGATTTATAATAAAACTTTGGCATAAAATTTGAATAAAATTGAAAAGGAAATCTTACAACACAACAAAATTACGCATTTTTTGAATTGCAATAGTTTAAAAATTAAGTCGAATTCATACTAACGGGTGGGCCATAAGGGTGTTGGCGGTTTAAATCTTCAATTTCTCGGTAACGCGCGCCGCTTCCTGGAAATATAGGAGCCATGGAGCCGTAGTGCCGTAGAGCCGGGAGTGCAGCGTGCATTTTGTGTCCGAGCGTATTGCGAAAACAATAAATCAGTGATTACTGTACGACGTTTGTATCGGCATGAACACGGTTTACACGATTTAAGTGAAGCTCCAAGCGCCAATGTGATACGAAAATGGATCAGAATGTTCGAAACAACCGGCTCAACAGTACCAATTACGGTTCCTGGTCGCCCAGTTTCTGCAAGATCAGCCGACATTGTGGAGCGTGTTCGTGTTTCAGTTCAGCGAAATCCGCAACAGTCAACACGTAAGAGAAGTCAGTCTTTGGATGTCAAAAGAACAACTTTACGACGAATTTTGTAACGTGATTTGCATTTGAAGGCTTATAAGATTCAGATAGTCCAAGAATTAAAACCCGATGATGCCAATAACCGACTTAACTTTGTTTTTCCTGGAAAACTAATTTCAAAAAGGGGGGATATTGAATGGCCCCCACGTAGCCCCGATCTCTCTCCATGCGATTATTTTCTATGGGGCTACCTCAAATCGGTCTACGAGAATAATCCGACCAATTTAGAGCAGTTGAAGAGGAACATTATTCAGGAAAGTAACAAAATACCGAGAACAACTTTTCAACGAGTTTTCCAAAATTTGCGACTTCGGTTCCAAGAGTGTCAAGCAGCCGAGGGAAGCCATTTGGACAACATTATTTTTAAGTCTTAAAAATTCCCATGCTTTTACTTTTTAAAAATACAAATATATTTTTTTTATGTTTCGTAGTTTTTTTTTAATTGAATATTTAAACCGCCAACACCCTTATGGCCTACCCTGTATTTGCAAGATATTATTTTACGAGCCCAATTAGAAAGCATATAATTGGATCGAAAATATATTTCTGTTTCTCTACTGGCGTTTATTATTTTTTTCTGTAGTATCAGAAAGAAATCATAATTTATAAGAAACCATAATTTAAAGCTAAGTTTTAATGTTAGGTTTGTCTTAGAATACAGCATTATATTGTTGTTTTTGCTATACGATACCGTGATTATTACAAATGTGTGCATTAAGATAACGAAATATTTATCTATTGTTCGATCAGTTTCAGTTGCAGGATAGTTTATCAGCGCTAGAAGAGGGAAATAGAATTACTCAAGTTTCGCTCCATAGAATACTAAGACTGGCTTAACTGTAGACCATTCGAAACATTTAAAAAATTTGCCATTTTGAATGCAATATTCAAAAATAACTTGGTTATCCGATCTCAAAGTTACATTCTTCGGATTAAACCGCCGTTTCCACGGTTTCAGTTACAGACAATTCAAAGAATGTAGGAGTGGGAATAAAGGTCACATTATCAAATTATTAAGATTGGCTAAATTTTAGATGAGTCAGATTGTGAGCAAAAATGTGGCTAGAAACCCCTTCGATATCACAAGTTATTTCAATCGCTACATAATATTACGTCTTGCATCCAATGTACAAATTCCAAATTAAAGGTATTAACGTGGTTTTTGTTACATCTGTTATTTTGAGAAGTATCAGAATTTGTCCATTTTCAAGCACGACTTGAGGAAATATTACCATTTGCAAATGTTGTTGGGTTGGTGTAGATTCACGCGAGATATAGTGTCCACAGGACATCCGGCCAGTATGCCAGGCAGACAGGCATTGTTCAAACGTCTTCTTAAACTAAATCCCCTTAAAATACCTAGTTTCTAAAGCGTATTTTTCCCTTTGCTGCTCGTACCACTCCTATTGGCGAGGGTATACCTATATATACGAGGTGTGTTAAAAAAATAAGGTGAATTTGCATTTTTTTCAAAAAATATTTATTTATTCATCAATTTCTTATTTATCTCCTTCAACGTAGCCCCCCTCAGATATAATACATTTGTACCAGCGTTTTTCCCAATCCTCGAAGTAGTTCTGATATGCACTTTTTGGTCAAAATTCAGCAATTTTGCAACGAACTTCGCTGCCACACGCTTCATGCCCAAAATTTCCGAAAAAATTGCATGGCATGAGCCAGCCGATGTGCCGACATCCTCAGCAACTTCTCTCAATTGTGATTCGACGATTCTCCATAACAATTTTCTTCACTTTCTCAACATTTTCATCGGTTGTTGATGTGCTGGGGCGCCCAGAGCGAGCATCGTCATTCACATCTTCTCGACCTTCTGTGAAAAGCTTGTACCACTGTAAACATTTTTTTGACTTAGAGCACTCTCACTGTATGCCATTGTTAACATTTCAAATGTTTTTGAGCACTTAATTCCATTTTTTACACAAAATTTGATGCAACTTCTCTGATCCATTTTTTTCGATAGCAGAAAATTATTTATGGCTCTCACAAACAAACTAATCATGCTATATCGATAAAATCGTCAACATATCTTCGAGACGAGTGTACCAACATAAAAAATAATAATAATCGAAAGTCGAATGTACGTAGCCCCCGAAATGTGAAAATTTAACTTATTTTTTGAACACACCTCGTACATATATATATTATTTTTTCTTTTTTTTTTTTTTGAAAATGTATTACACGCATTAAAAGCAAGATCAAATATAAGCAAGATCTTTGTTTGACGTTAGGTTTCACTTGTTTGTTTCAGGCTTTCCCAATGATAATAAAAATTATAATCAATGCTGTTCCCATTGCTATTTTAATTGCAAATATTATTGATAATTTAGCCATTGATTTGATTTTCATAAATATCCTTCAAGTTCATTAAAAAAAGATCGCGAAATTAAAAACTGTAAGAAGGGTATTCAAAAGTTTATGCGAATTATTCACTTATTCGTATGTGAATGAGCCTAAAGATATTACATGAGTAAATCATATTTAACATTTCTCTTATGGTTTAAATTGTTAGACAAAGGTGGAGGAGAAGAAATAACAAATACTCAAATACATCCAAATAATTGCTATTTTATACGTTTATTTTCAACTTCAATGATTTTTAAGGTCTTCTTTGTTATCAAAAATACCATCGAATTGAAAGCAGGTTAGTATCATGCAGCCAAAATACAAAAAAAGCAAAACACAATGTAAACAGGTCTGTGAAAGATGGATATATAGCGGTATCATTTTGAAACATTTCAAACTTTCTATAGGCAATGAGATAATGATCACCAAGATAGTGAGGTGGTAATACTGGCATATGTATTCAGGAAATTCATCCTATTAATTCCATGCAGCTTCAGGTCCAAGAAATTCATACAATGGCTAACATAGTTTCGTTGCTAATTTCAACAGACAAAACTGTCAGAAAAGATTGGATTGAGGAAATAAAATCAAACCATATCCATTAGTTGTATTTAAAACGGTTCTGATGATAGATAGATAGATTGATAGATTGGTGAACATTTGAATTTCCCAGAAATGAGAAAAACAATGTTTTGGATTTTCTGGAATTCCGGGGTTCACGCAAGAATTTAAGCATAGCATACAATTTTCTGCCATTTTAAACAATAAAATGTAAGACTAAAAGCGAAATTATACGCATTTATCGCTTTAATTTTAGGAGTAATATATTATCAGGCAGTTGATAATAAAAACCTTGTTCCAAAAAAGTGGTTTCTGAAATATTCCACAAATTCAAAAACTTTCAAAAAATATCAGTAAATAATATTCAACAAATGTCTGTCATCATTACTTCATTTGGGAAAACATTTAACCGACGTGAAAATTAACTTAATTAAAAGTTTTCTAAATATGAATGGACTGTTTTAAAATATTGATCTTAGTATAATTACGATTTATATTTAATTGAAATGTGAAAATGTGTATGTAATTTTCAAAATGTTATGAATTTTATTTTTATGAATTTATAACACAGTTGATTTTACCAAGCAATTAAAAATAATTATTATGAATGCGAAAATACCATTCCTTCGAAAATCCAATTTCAAACTCGAAGAAGAATATTTGAAAAACGGATGAATTAAGGAAAGGATTTTGAAACCTTTCCAGTGAATCGCAAAACACTCCACCGATATAATGGCGAAACCGAAAGTTTTTAAAAAACTAAAAAGTTGTTCGCAATCGCATATCATTAAATAGGAAAAATACGAGGATGTCGACAAAGTTTGTGCATCATAAATGATTACTGGTTAGATCTACTCAAAAATATGTTTGAAACTTGGCAGAGAAGATAGTTATCAACACATCAAGCAACAAAGTATTGAAAATATTATAGAACTTTTCTATAATGTAATGTTTAAATTTGTTTGGGGCAGCGGAATAGACGGACATATTAAGTTTGCTTTATCTTCAAATTTGCAGTTATTCCTTAAGTGTGAAAATTACATTTTTAAGAACTTCTACAGTGTACGAAAATTGAAGAAATTGAAGAAATCTGTTTGTTCACTTTCGGCAGACACAGCAGAAGAATACATCTAATAGAAATAATTAACACCTACTAGTAGAAATAGATAACATTAAATAAATCCCCATTATTTATCAGGGCTAAAACAGAGTGAAATTGAGTGAGTTTGAGATTGATTGAGATGTTTCAACAAGAGTTTTGATCTCTAAAAGAGCTGTAACTCTGTCAGTTGCTATCCGATAAATGTTGACTTTAGTATTATTTACAAATAATATTATCGTTAAACGATACAGAATGGAAGAATGAATGTAAATTCTGTTTGATATTGATTTCTTTTTATAGTTTGACGGCTATATAAACGAATAAAGGTGTTACACATGAACCTCGGGCAACGATATCGAGACAACATTGAGTAACTTTTCTTACCAGAATTGGTTGACATAGGCATGACATGGTGCAGATTGTTTTAAACAAGAGATGTATGTTGACATTCAGATTGTGTACTTTGATGCAAATAACTGCCAGGATCAAGCGATCGGGAGCTGTCGTATCGAAGATTTTTACATGGGATCCACAGTGCTAGTCATGTTCAAGATCGAACATAGAAAGATACATAAATTGATTAATCCTTTATTTCGGAATAATCCTTTATTTTGCAACTATTTATAAATCTCTATATTTTAACACAGTCATTACATGATTTACAGTCGCGATGGTCTAAGGAGTATTAACGATGAATGCCTTAAAACCACCTGTCATTAAAATATGCAACTTCGATGGCCAGTTCTTAACACCGAATTCATCTTTTCAATTGCTACATATTTACTGTATAATGTTGTTGATCAGGTAGATATTATTTGGTTAAAGAAGTATGTGCAAAATGCGAGAAAATCAAACAATATTCATCAAACAGTCTTCTATCATATTTGGGATGGTGATGTATGACAATTGAGTTTACTTTTATGAGTGCTACTGCTATTCTTTATTAATACTCGTTATTAATCTTTATATATATAATTCTACTGTACGGGCGTTGTCAGTGAACTCCTCCTAAACGGCTGGACCGCTTTGCATAAATTTTTGTATATGCGTCTGGGTGGTGCCCGGGATGATTTAGATTTACAATTCGGTCCAATTGGACAAAGGGGCGTGGTACCTCCCATACAAACAAAAAATTAAAAATCAATTATTTCTGCTCCTGCTTACGGTATTTGAACAGAATTTTGTATTTCGGTTGAGTGAACATATTTTAAGTTCTTCTGCAAATATAGGCGTTTCTTATTATAATAGACCGATTGGCATGAAACATTTCCAAAAACTGTCTTCAAATTTGATCTCCGAGGAAAATGCTCCTCGCGAAATTTGTGCAGTTAATTAATGTAGGGTTATAGTTGGACTAAGAGGCGTGGCAGGGACCACAAAAATTCATTTTTTTAAACGATTATGCTCAGTCAACTACTCGTGTTATGTAACGAACAAATTTTGGCTCTTAATTCGGGAATTGGTCAATGAAGCACAAAATATTTACTATTTTTCTTTCAAATATAATGTATCGCCATGAAAGTGGATCGCTTCCGAAATAATACACATTTTCCAGAAAGGAATTCAAATCTTGCTGCGAATTCTTTTGTATTTTTTCTATCGACTGAAAAAAGATGTCGCGTAGTCGCAATTTGATTTTTCGAAAGAGGAAAATTCAGCAGTTATTGTAGTGTAAAATCCATAAGTTTTCTTTCCACAAATCTGTCCATTTTCAACAAATTTGCTATCTCAAATGCCACATAACGACCAAATAATATTCTATATTTGCCGTTTAACCTTCTGGCAGAAATTCTGACTACATAACACCACGATAATCAGAAAGGAAACATTCAACATTACCTTGACTTTTAATTGACTTTGTGTTTTTTTTTTTCAATTTCGACTCAGTTGGATTGCACATCAAACTCGTAAAACCGCTTATGAATATACACGTGTTTTTGATCAAGCGAATGTACCGCCTTCTATAATATTTTCAGCAATTCGGCACACGAAATTTCATTGTAAAAATGGCAAAACACACTTAAGCTGATCTAAACAAAATCGAAACATATTGAGAGATCACTCTCAAACTTTGCATCAATATAGAAGCGGACAGTTGTGCCAACTTAGCGACAAAAATAATTCTGACAATGCGTTTAAGCGGCCTTTTTAAATGATCAGTTCCCGGTACTTTTGGATAGAATATGTAATTACTGCGGACACGTCTGGAAGTAACTCAGAGGGATACAAAGATTTAAAAATTCTAGGAACTCAGTGCTTTAAAAGTATTTGGGACCGCACCGTAAGGACTAAATAGAGAAAAACTAAAGATCGGAGGAAGGAGATTGTACAAAGGGAGTAGTATTTATGGATTACTCGACGTAAAACGCTGTTATTCTGTTTGTTGTGCATATTGAGGAGGGGTCAAACTTTTTCTTTTAAGACCGTTCTTTTGACCTCATACCGGAGCTGAGTTATGTACAAGTTGAAAAAAGCTACACTCTGGCAAACTCTACAAGTCAATAATAAAACATATTTCCAAGTAGAATTTTTTATTTATTTTGTATTGGCTTTGTAAATAAGTTAAGTTCCAGCAAATGACAATTTTAAAAGACAGGGTCAGTCGTTCAGCATCCGAACATATTTCAATTAATGTCGAGCGCTAGGTAACAGCGCTAATTTGGCAAAGAGGCGTGCAATTGTTATTAGCTGTTTGGGATATGAATGTGAGATTTGCTATATATGCCTAGGAAAAATGAGCATTGTGACGACTTTTGCAAAAAAAAAAAATCTTAATAATAGACAAAATTTTACAAAATTTTTGATAATACAATATTGTGTATCTAATTAGAATATATTGGGAAATGATACAGCTTTAGATAAGAAGTTGGATATTTTCACAAAATACAAAACTTTATTTTATCCACTTTAATGGCGGCCTTGCAGCCCAAGCTGGTAAAGAAAATACCATAAATTATACTAATTACACAATATCATAAAAGAAATACCTTCCATTCGCAACAATTAATTAGAGAACATGGAATCTAACAGGTATTGTAATACAAAGTAGTACAAAATATGGACATTAACGCTTCTCGATTATCATTCGATTCAATTAATTTATGAATATTAGTGTCACAACTGCTCGTAGAATTACTTTTTTCGGAAAACAATACACTTACTAAACATACAAAATCATCATCACTGAGCATTTTGCGCCTCTTCTCGTTGGATTAATGATGTTGGCGGGTGGGCGTTTGGAGGCGTTTAGATGATATCAGATTCGAATGGCAGATGCTTCATGTGTCGTCGTATCGCGTTCTTTGCACTTACGTAATGACTCGGAGACTCTTTGCAAAAAATTCTATTTTATTGTGTTTTTTGTTTTCGAATTTAAACAATGCAAATGAATTGAATCACTTTTGTCGATACAATTGATCGCCGTTGGTTTAGAATGTTAAAAGCTTTTGCTGTGGCACACGCGTATTAAGGCAGCATTTTGGCAACTTTTTGCCAACTGTGTAATTATCTTTGGGGCTCACAAAATTACTGATAGTCTTTGCGATATTTTGAATACCCGCGCAGATTCTTATTGAACGTTAAAGCAGCGCATGCGCATCGCAAACAATCTGAACAACAACTAAGTGTTAGCATCTATGAGTTGAACGAACAAAGGCAACAGCACCGATACAAAAACTCATTAGTGGTTTTCGTTTTTTTTTTTTTTTTTTTTTTTGCACAGTTTTAACTGAGAATCGTCTGTTGAGAGTGTAACGTTGAGAGACACACTTATTTCAACAACGGTCCAAGTTGGGTCGTTAGAAATAAATCCCGACACACTCACATGTGAGCTCCTATTGCATTTCCCATCGGTTATTTGTAAGTGGACGATCTACATAAAGGGTCACAGCTCTGTGTCAAATTTATGGGTGTAGTTGTGAACAGCCACTGGCTGCTGCTAACCAACGACTCCGCAGAGAACCACATTCAATTGTGGGCCAACAATAAACCGAACTTTAAAAAGCTCCATTGATTGTTGACCACAGCAGATCTGATTATTCTGGCTACATTCAATATTTTCTTGATCTAGCATACAAAATTGGCGCCAAAACGAGTGTT
>JAHXMU010000737.1:0-56602 GCA_019455685.1 Philornis downsi | reverse complement strand
CAATGCGAATACAAAAACAAAAGACTTGGGAAACAAAGACGAAACATCAGAAAAAAACTGCAATAACCAGAAATTTCGTTAAGCCAATACACAAAACTACCCTCCTCTATCAGAGGCTTATCGATTATCATTATCGTAAATATCATCATGAACAGCTACATTACGATATTAACATCATCGTTATTACTGTTATTATACGATATGAGTCACGTTTTTAGATATTTCCTCCAAATTTGCTTACATCGCAGTGGTTTGAAGACCAGAAAAAAACTTTTTGGGGGACCCAAGAAAAATTTAAGGCTTTAGTTTCTTTTTCTTTTTTCTCATCTAATGAAATGGAAACGTGATTGAACTGTTTTGTTTCAACCTCTGCTTCATGTTGGATATTCGCAGTTTCGCTTATAGGTCAAAGTTTGCATTTTAAGCAAATAAAGCTTTGAGAGCGCGCATTTGTCTCCATTAAATGCGGCAAATGTCAACTGACAACAACATAATTTCCCTGGAAATGTGGGAGTCATTTTCTGTGCCATTCATTGCAACAATTATAACACTTACATTGGTACAGATACGTGCTCGTACATATGCATGTGTGTGCCCTGTCGACCACAAGACATCAGAAGTCCAGTGATATGTTATTAAAGACAAGCTGTTTGATATCTGTGTATGGCTATGACTCAAAACGTAGAGGAACACACAAACCGACAGTTACACCTGGTGACAGCAAACAAAAATATTTAAGTTAAATTTGCTTAGCTTACATACAAACATACGGTATTTCTCAAAATTCTCATTATATTTCAAGTCACAGATAAACAATAACTACAACAACAGAATGCCTCATTGTTCCTCTGGTATGTACAAAAATTGTTAACGTTTTGAATACAAGTTTGGATCATTAGATCATTACTTTATGAAGAACATAAAGTCAGCATATTTTTAGGTGCACTTTAGGAGATTCGGATAAACGGGATTTCATGAAAATCGCTTACAGAGTTATTTCGGTTCTATTGAAGTGAAGAAGTTAAGGTGAAGAAAGGCTTCGGAATCAAGGGCGCAAGTTATCATTTATATACATTTTAACTTATTCGTACAGGGATTTTGAAAAATCAGTACAGAAATTTCAGTCGAATGTACAAACTTACACATAACGTTTGCTTTGGTGCAGAAGTGTCCGGCCGTCATTGCTCGGTATTTATCAAAGGTTGCTCCGAATTAACGCGCGATAAAGGAAATAAAATTATAAGTACTGAAACCTTTTGCATTGTTATTATAACAGAAATAGTAATTTTTGGTAACTCGGTCAATTTGTTAGGCAGATAGGAAAGGGAGCCCTCAATTTTCGGTCACAGACCTAAGTTTATCATAAGATTGATGATTAAAGACATGAATCAAAGAATCTATGGGCTCAATCGTTGATTTGTATGGAAGTTGGGAAAGAGGCTTAATTTATCGGCTGTATTTTTTTTTAAATTCCTTCTAGCAAATTAGCTTACTGCAACAAACCAATGTTAAATTACGGCCGAAATATAGAACTACTGTAAATCTTATCCGGCAGACGTGAGGTAATGAGTATAAAGTTAAGTTGAACTTAATACAATACATTATTTGGCATCAAGTTGACCGAAAGCAAATATGCGGCATATTTATCTATTTCCAGAATTGTGAAGAACACTTAAAAAGATGGTTTTCTATCAATGGCTGCGTGTTTGCTTATAAAGATTTTAGTAATATACCGAATGCAATAAATATGGTAGCCATTAAGGACACCAAGGAATATTTTGCAAATGAACTGCTATAATTTTCTCTCCCATCTACAAATAAGCAAATAAGTGTTTAATAATTTGCAAGCACAACATATATGAAATGTCATGGATTTCATTTTGAAAACAAAAAATCATTTTGTTTATCTGTAAGTTGAAATAATTTGTTATATTCCCCACAGCAGTCCAACTACTTTTGGCATATTTTATTAGATATGAATATATTATTAGAGTTTTTTGTAGTTTTTTTCCATCCGGTAGAAAAATTTAAAAGAGTTAGTTTTACTTCATTTCAACCTTTCAACTCATTCTTCATTCAACCATACACACAAATAACGTGTGATTAATACTTAAATGAATAAGATGAATGGTTTGAACTACTCTTTCCTTTTCAATGTCATGTGCATTCACAGTTTAGATTGATTCCAGGATAAAATAAAAATGTTTCTCCAACGTCCATCCCAATTAAAAATGAAACAAGAATACCGATTCTTCTTTCTCATGGTTATTTTTCGTCAGAATATCTGTTCACGTTATTTATTTTATATATGATTTTTTTTTAACATCTTAATATTTGAATTTTCTGGGGCAGGGGTGTTTATTAAACACCTAAAATTATATAATAACATTTAAGAGCTCGTTATGTCAAAATATGTGAAAAAAAAATTAAAATACATTTTCAATGAAGTTGCCTGAATAGAAGAAAAGACTGACAAATGAAATGAAAAAGTATCGTAGTGTAGTTGAAGAACTACAGATTTCTTTTTTTGGTTTGCATAAATTGAATTAACTATTACTTTATTAGCTGCTACCGAGCCTTTTATTGCAGGAATTGTGAACGAACTTTGTTGTCGTACTGAAGTTATTATGATGAAAACATGAAACTTTCCTGTAAGGAAAATGTCTTACATGGTACTTTTCTATAAGAAAAGTGTCTTACACGATACTTTTCTGTAAAAAAAAGTATCTTATATAATACTTCTCTGTAAGAAAACTGCAAACTGTCTCCTTGTTGCCATTTGACAACCGGCAATGCTTTATATGCGTCTCACTACTTTGCGTGCAAAATTGCAATGAGAGTAAAAATATTTTATAATATAATTTTTAATATGGAAATTTTATACACATTTTTAGTTAGCTAAATTGTTTTAAATATTATTACAGAACTTTACAAAAAATAAATTAATTTTGTTACAAATATTATGTAGAATATAATAAAAAAAACTTCATTTTGCAGGTAAAATTATGTGATTTAATGTTTTGGATTTCATGGAGTTTTAGCGATATTCAACTATTCATTTGGCGATGAAGTTACAAAATAATCTGACAACACTGGTCATATACAGTTATGTTCTCTCAATTCATTCAAGGGTACCCTGTTATTTAAAGTGTGACATCAGAGACAACAACCGCCGAATATTAAACAGTTCCCAGCAAAATACTCTGTACTTTACAAACTGGATTTGTAGCATACTTTAAGGGTTTTAAAATTATACGATGAGTGTACCGATATTTTCGACCAAATTGCGAAGAAAAGAATGTGGTGTTTTTGCATTTCGAACCACGCATTTGAATTTAGATAAAAAAAAAATGAAGTTACAAAAGATTTACCGATAGAAAAATTGAATAAAACGCTGTCTTCGTTGAGAAAAGTTGCGTTTTTTTATTACTCAATGGCCGCAGCCAAATGAAAAAAATATAATTTGAGGATGTTTTAAACTATTCACATGTAGCTCAACCTTCACCATTTTCTCTTCGCACTTGCATATACAATTGAAGTTGTCTAACGGCAGCTGTTACAAGTGCAGTTATTGAAAAAACACAGCTTATGGAGAGGACAGTTTAAGATTTCACGGAAAATACGGTATTATGTTCTTTCTCGATCCGCAATAACACGCAATTATATTGACATGATTTTCTATATATGTATATGTTTTCCTATAGTGCAATTTGAATACCTACCTTATCTGTACTATCTTCCAATTCTAGTATTCGAAATTCTAGCAATTCATTTTGCTCCCTCAGGTCATTGGCCTCAGCTTCCAGTTGATGTTCTTGATCTTCTAAGTACTTAATACGTTCCAACAATTGTTGATGCTTATCATGATTGTTATTCTGGGGGGAATGAGAAAGGATTTCAAGTATAAGTTACATTAAATTGTTTTCTTTTCCATTTGCGTCCTGCTTACCTCTGCCGCTGCATTTTCCATTTCGATGATGTTATCTTTGGCCACACTCAGTTCCTGCTGGAGCTTTTCATTTTCTTTTTGCAACGAATCGATTTCTTTTTGTAGTTTTTCGATGTCATTGGTGTAGCTCCGTATCTGCAGAGAAAGAACAAATGTTATTTAAACGAATAAAATTATTTAATGTTCTCAATGATTTGAATTAAATAGGCTTTAAACTCGTATTGCAATAGCAATACGATTCTGGCGATACAAATTTTGTGACTCAGTACTTCTGATGTTGTTCGTCCTGCTCTTGCACATTACTTTTGTAAAGCTTTCATGGGCTAAAGAAAGTTCAGGGAAGTACCTTTCATTTTGTCCTACTGACGGAATGTACTGAATTGAACTAGTTTTTGAGCTGATTTTTGAAAATGTTTATGCTGTTGGCAATTAACGATAAAGTTGATATTTTCAGGATTACTAGTAAAAGCTTTAGCTGTACGTCTCAATGTGCAATGAACTGTCCGTAAAGAAGTTCGCATAGTATTCTGAATCTGGAACTTAAAAACGGAAGGCTTTTAATCGTCCGAGTGTCCAAAAATACAAAAAAAAGATGGTTCAAATTACTGTAAATTGCAGAGCCAGCCAAACACTCAACAATCACAACTATTAGGCTAAGTAGCTTCCACCTCGACTCTGGGGCATAAAATCAGCAAGCAAACACCGAATATGTTTCTTTGCTTGTAATGATGCAACTGAAAGTCATAGAGTAAAATTAATTCTTCACTTCAATTTAATTTTAATTTTTTTTCCAAAAATAATAAATGTGTGTCAGTAAAATCGACATTGTTTGAGAAATGATTTCACAGAATCCTTATTGCAGACGTATGTACATATTTTGTCCAAAAAGAGAACCCTTTTTTAGTTTCAAAATCTTTAAATGAACAAGTAAAAAAGTTCCTTCGTGCCCAGGACCATAAAAAAATTTACTTATTGATAATGATCTATGCAGAGCTCAAAAAAGTGTTGGTTAAATATCGGGAATGTGATTGTAACCAATCTGTAAAGTTCCCATAAAGTGTTGTAGGGCGTACCAGACTGAACTTCATGAAAAGCCTTCTAAGTCATATTGCTTGTCGTGGTAAAACTACAGACCAATCGATAAAGTTTCAGCAACAAAAGAATGTAGCTGATTCTGTACAGTTTCCCAATGCGTACTACACATGTCCACAAGGCATGTGCAATTCGATTGTCATTTCACAAATAGTTTGAAACATCGTTTAATTGTGATAACATTTTTCTTTCTGAGTTATATTTACAATTAGTTAATGAGAAATGTTTTATTGAATCCATTTCAACTTTGCGGAAGGAAGGAATTTTATAATCTCGCTGGGAATGAAGGAGCGACGTTATACAAACCAAGAATAAAATTATAAATTTTATAAAATGGTTTGTTTAATAACGATCATATTACTGCTGATTTGTGGTGTGTACAGAATTGTATTCAATTTGAAATCCTTGCAACTAACTTTGTGTATAGACATCTGTTCACTACCGCAAATTTAATTTTAGATATGTATATGTATTCAAACTGTTTTGTTTTGTGGCGCCTACGTCGTTGGGATGGCGGGCTCATGGAGTTTTAGTCGCTATGAATCACTTCGACGGGAAGCGTCGCGCATTTCACGAGAACTCTCGTTCATATATTGCTACTAGGCGACTATATTGTGCTGAATATGGACTACGGCGAATTAGTGAAGCTACAAGTGCTAATTTAATTAAAATATGGGTAAAGTGTTTTGAAGAGACCGGTTCAACATTTAAACCACAAGCAAATGGCCGCTTAAGAACATCTAGGACCGAAGACAATGTTGAGAGAGTTATGGAGTCAGTACGAGGAAATCCACAAATGTTGGCTCGCAAGAGATCGTCGTGACGAAGTTTGCAACGAATTTTAACATTGGATCTTAAACTGCATCCATATAAGCTGCAATTAACACAAGAATTGAAAGAGTCTGACCTTCATAGTAAGGCTCACATTTGCTAATGAAATGCTTAATCGATTTTCCAATTTTGACAATATCCTTTTCTCTGACGAGGCTCATTTTCTTATGAATGGGTTCGTAAACCGTCAAAATTGTCGTTACTGGAACAGTGAAAATCCCAAAATCAAACACCAGTAACCATTGCATAGTCCTAAAGTGACAGTATGGGCAGCAATCTCTGGCAGAGGAATAATTGGTCCTTTTTTCTTCGAAAATGCGCGGGGCCAAAACGTCACGGTTAATACGGAACGCTATGTTGAGATGTTGGAGGGATTTTTGGCTCCAGAAATTGAAAGTGAAATAAGAAAAAATAGTCAATTCTAGAACTTGGTACAAACAAGATGGAGCTACCTGTCACACATCAAATGACTCCATGGCGGTGGTGAAGCAGATGTTCTCTGGCAGACTGATTTCGAAAAGAGGTGATATCCCATGGCCCCCACATAGTCCAGACTTGACGCCTCTTGACTTTTTTTTTTGTGGGGATACCTCAAACACAAAGTCTACAGTAATAATCCAAGAAACATCGTTCAGCTCAAGGAGAATATCCGTGGTGAAATGGCAGCCATTACACCAGTATTACTGAAGAAAGTTTTCAATAATTTCCGTTTGCGGTTAGAGGAATGCCGTCGTAGAGAAGGTCACCATTTAGATGATGTTATTTTTAAAAAATAAACTCCATTTATTACTCTACAATACCTTAGATTTATTTTAACCATACCTTTTGTATTTATTTTTTAATCTATTTTTTAAATATGCACGTTCTATTGTGCCACCCTGGAGTTGGTGGCCAAAGTAGGGCCGATTTCGTAAATTTCTCAGGAAACGTTGATAAGACGAACAGGAAATACACAAAATCAATAAGACGAATAGAGAAGAGAGTGCAGAAATCTACATTGAAACCAATCATGTAAACTAGCGAATAAGTTATTAGATTACGCCTTTAATTAACAAGTCTCCAGTTTAATAACAGTGATATCAAATAACGTAAGCGCTTTACTCACTGGTTTAAAGGCTATAATAACAGACTTTCTGTTGTCGAAAGCATTGTTTGTTAACGCTCTATTAGCTCCATATTAATTGAGTTATGATTTTCTGCTAAATATGTTAAAAAGTGACGTGTCTAGGGGTAAATTTAAGCTTTGAAATGATAACCGTTCAGTTAACGTTTAAGCCATGCAACTTGAAGGCCTCCTCTGACCATGACACGTAAGCCTTTTTGCAAACGGACAAATGACATCCTCCACATTGACCCTAATACTTGCAAATTAGTCCTTATACCAAAATGCATGATCACATGAATGACTTCAAGTGAAATTGTATGAATGCCACATTACGGTGGTTGAAGTTTATTCAGTGCCACTTGGTCTAAAACATTTCCAAAAATGGCAGCCGTAATATTGTTTCTCCCAACTATAATGACAAATATCATGTGAATCGCATCCTAACAGACTCTCGCTATGCATGCAATAAATATGTGTTACTGGAACTAATACACTGTGGCCCAAGTGTAGAGACAGTGAACTCCGTTAAGATACTGTAGTAACATTTTGGTGTTGTCTTTGATTTATGGCCACCAATAAAAGTGAAATTTTATATAAATATGAAATGAGAAATAATGCCATCGCGATGTGGTAAATAATTGGCAAAGGGATTGGAAAGGGAAGCCGAAATTGTAGAAAAGGAACACAAATACTTTAAAGAGCGCTGAAAGCTTTTGTTAGACTTAACTGCTGGACAGAAGATCGCTTGCGCAGTAGCTTAAGAAAGAGAGAAAAATAATTGTTAAACCAATACAAAAATTTCAATCAGGTGAACTGATTTACATACATCTTTGTGCAAAGTCCCTTTGCCTTAATGCCAGAAAGATAAATCGTGGTAAATCGCTAGATTTTTATAAAAAAAAACATTCTAAATGTTTAATGAAAAGTTTGTTAAATGCCTGCAGTGTGCTAAACAATAATGAATTTAGTCCAATTGAATGAATGAGAGGGTGTGATATTCAATATAGATATTCAATAATACAATACAATTGGCAAATATTTAAATAACTGTTCAGTTCACAAAACGCATGGTGAATGCCGCCACATTTGACTTGATTCGGTTCAATTTCTACTTAACTCAATATAGTGTTACTAAATAAAAGATGCGAACCAAAGAATACTCGTATATGGGTTAAATCTGTTATTTGCATGAGAAATACTAGAAGTGTAAAAGAAGTTAGTCTATCGATCGTTTGATATTTCTCCAGGCATTATAAAGCAATATCATTAAAAAAAAAAAGTTAAGTTACTGCAGTCTACAAAATATGAGATGCAAAGGACAATTTAATTTCGGATCATCGGCCAATTTGTGTAGGCTCATAATAAACAACCTCCGGATATGATCTGGTAAATATTGAACTATACCAAGTTTTAGTTTCATAAAGATTTACAACAACTCTCGTCCCTGTCAGTCAATCAGACAAATGGACGTCACCCAATCGACTTGGAAACAACACATTTGGTCAAAAGATATTTAGTACGTTAAACGTTTCCTTCTCGATGTTATATTTTTGCCATAGCAAATTATATATATCTGCATTCATGTTTAAACTTTGTATCAATGGCTCATTCATAATGAAAATGAAAGACTTATTTATTGAACATGATTCTCGGTCAGAGAAATGTCATCTATATGAAAATAAAAGTCTTAACTGATAAACACAATCCTCGATCTTAGAAATGGCAAATAATACAGCCCATAACGATTTTGATGGACGAAAGATTACTTCGTCAAATAATTACATTTAGTGGATACAGGCAAATTCTTATTATATACAATTTGTTTATTCGGGGAGAAGAAGCAAAACTTTGGTCGTAAAGACACGGAGCTCTGCATTTTGGCAGGTTAGCAACACTTGCACAGTGAAGGAAACATTATCCCCACAACTTGAGGTTCTATTGTAATATTTGTACATAATATAATGCAATAATATGTATTTTCAATAATGTAAAGCTATAGTTATACAATATATGTACATAACATTTTTGTACATAAAATTTTTGCTTCAATTCCGAAATAGAAATCTAGAAATCTTACCGTGCCCAGTTTGGTGCAATCGTAAGAAGAACCAGAAGAAGATTAAATAGGTCGGTTATAGAGAAACACTGGAAATTACCACAAAGGAGAAAACAATACAGTTAAAATTGTATATATCTTCTCCCTTCGGTTGGAGATACAAATCTAAATATATTTAGCAGAAGCTAAACTGTTTCGAAGTGGAACTGATTTTAATATTTTAATTTTTTTTTCATTCATGTTCCTTTTACAATACATATCAATTCATAAAGAAGACTACAGTAAGACTTCTTTAGTATTTGCATTTTATGGTGCATCGCACAAAAATTAGTAAACTGTAGATGGAAATGAAAAATAGAAATTTATCAAAAGCGTAAATCACGGCAAGCGAGAAATATCTCGGGAAATGATTTTGCAATTATTTTAATTAGGGAAAAGAATGGTCATTCCGTCTACAGTATTGCTGCTGTGTTGCCAGTTAAAATTCGTTTCACTTTCCTTGTAGAGTTATTGACTACAATTGATTCCCAAATAACTCAAACTTGAGGATCTGTAATAAACTTTTCCATTTTCAGGAATGGAGCTCTTTTAGTAGATTTATTCTTACCAGCACTATTTATGGAGTTATATCAGAAACGTTTCTGTCTTTTTTAAATCAGATTAACTTTTAAAGAAGGTTAAAGATTGAAACGGAAATCCTTGAATTTAGATATGTTTACACTAGTAGTGAAGAATTTATAGCCTTTTATTTTGAAAGCTAGGTTTCATCAAGCCTTTGGAATTGGAGATAACTAAGTTTCTAAATTGAAAATTGCTACATATATTAAAATTTGTTAGGTTTTTGTTTTAGATTTGGCGCCACCGGCACGTGGTCTTTGTGATGGTTGGTGAAATATGGACGGACATCATCGGCGAGCCACACCACGAGACCTTCGTTCGCTGCAGAGTTGGCACAGAAAAAATTCATTACATTTACATGGTTGAAGAAGGTATCCTTTATACCACCAAAAAAAATTTAATATTTTGTAGCCCTTGATAGGTGTTCATAATTAAAATAATACATTGAATTATCAATCAGTATAATTCAATGTAACTTAAAACAAAATTCAATGTGACTCAAAGCAATTCAATGAAATTCCATGCAATTCAATATAATTTAATGTAGTTGAGTGTTCAATTACACTCAATCAATAAAGTTCAACCAAATTCGTAAAATTCAATGAAATCCGTAGTAATTCAATCCAATTCAATGTGATAACACAAAAAGGGACAAAGGTTTTATAAGATTACAACAAGTCCAAATAGTTGTTACTAGTTGTATACTTTTAACAACATGCCTAAAATAAACACCAACAAAAGTTTTTACTTATTCCAAATATAACCGATATAGATTTGGACACATTCATACTGTGGTTAATGCTATCGATTAATAAATTTAAGGTTCGTTGAATGTATAATGTTAATATTGTAAGTGATGAATTATCCACCAAGATATTACTATACTGCTGCATCGAATGTACTCTGAAATTGTCGACAGTGAAGTTTACCTGCTCGGAATAATCTTTAAATGTTTTCATCCGATCATCATATTTAAAATATTAAACATATATGAAAACGGTATAGCAAAAACCAGCGAAATAAAATGATTTTTTTTCAAATCCACGTATCTAAAGTACATCATTTTATTACAGCAAAGATTCTCTCGAACATCAAGTCGCAAAAAATCAAAAGACTTAAGAAACGAACTCGATTCGTGCTGCCTTCATCGGAAACATTCTCCTATACACAGTCCAAAAGCAACATTATGATATTTCTCAACTATTCTTACCGTTTGCCATATATCCGTTGGCTCCATACCATTCACTGGTGGCTGCGGACTGATGCTGGGCGGTGCTGAGGACAATGCGGAATCCGAATCCGAATGATTGTGATTATGAAGATCCGATTGCTTGGCATCTTGTATGGCTTTAGAGTTGTTCAAATGTTGTGCCAGTTCTTGTGTTATGTGTTGTTCCTCAAAGTGATCGGTGACATCACATGACGTTGTTGGTGGTGCAGGTGTGGCCGATGTCATGGGTGACATCTCGGAACTGGCATCGATTACAGTTGACGCTAGTGCTGTCGATTGTTGTGTAGACACTGATGCAGATGATGGTGATGAGATGTTTGTGAGGTTGGTGGTTGTAAGTAATGTTGCAAATTGCTGCTCTTCATTTCTATTTATCACATTTAGGCAATCGTTGTGAGCTTCAGGTATTTCCAGTGCCTTCAATTGTTTATGTACGGGATTTACAACCTCATCCCGGGTACTGAGTATTTTAGTTGTTCTTTGCAGATTCGTTGTGACATTTCTTGTGTTATTTATTAGTTCAATATTTTTGAGTTTGGAAATCTGTAAAGACGAAAGTGAACATGTAAAACAAACCAAGACAATAGTATGAATTCCAATATTTATTTTAGGTATACAAAATTATACTTTCATTGAAGATGCCGTTGTTAAACTATGATCTTAACTCAAACTACCTTCGACAATGGTTAAACAACATTTGGTATTGAGATCGCCTCCAGTATTTTAAAACTGTAATAAGTAATCGCGGGTTGTTATGAAAAGCAACATGACGAAATCATATATCCATGATGATCATTGACAAACTAAAAATCAAAAGTAATTTCAGTGATTTAACAGAAGTAATTTCAGTTAACAGAAGTGCCAATTCTTAAACACATATTGCTTAAATTTAAGAGTTAATCCACAGGTAGTGTAGATTCATCGTTACATCATTATTGATAAGTTGTTAATAAGCTTGCTTGTATGGTGAAGATACAAACGCCAACTTGAGCGATTCAATTACTATACATAACACCCTGCACGCCATACGGCCCCGTTTATATGGACCCATATATTTCTACAAGTCAAAGGTTCACAAAACAAAGAATGACATGTGTTTATGTGCGTATATAAATTTACATACCTTTTGCACAAGTATACATACGAGTAGATAGAAAATCTATTTTGTATAGCTCTTTGGACAGATGTTTCATGGTGTCTCTTACACCAACATACGGCTAGGAATGAATGAATGAATGGATAACATCATTATTACCCGCCTACTACACGCGATGATGGCCCAAGTGATGGACTAAGGCCGAGTTTGGGGATTTTAGCGTTTATGTCAAATCATCAATTTAAACTATAACTCAAAATGATGCTTGATTAGAAGTGTAAAACGCAAACAGACACCAAAGTTATTTGCTCTACATTCGCCGTCCGAGCTGTACAACATTGTCTGGCATTTGGTAGTGCTATCGCGCTGGTTGTGGTTGGCGTTTTTCTACTTCACACACGCGGGCTGTTGACCTTAATAGCTTTTGTTATTGTAACATTTGTAGCTTTAGTATTCGTCATTTTCCACAACACCAACAACAACAACAACAAGAAAAAAACGAAAAACAAAAAGTACAATACAAAAAAAAAGCTAATAAGGTTTACACTAGAAAATATGTGTCGTATTGTAAATTTCATATTGCTATCTGGTGCGGGTCCACAGGTAATGTAGGAGCATTGGATGGACGCCTCAATTGGATTAGTTGCGGAATGCAAGAAACAAACACTTTCAGAATATTCGCATTCGCCAAATAATAAAAGTTTTCCTTTAGATACGAGCATTAGCAATTGTACCTACAAACGTGTCTTCATTTGAAGGCAAAGTGAAATTTGCCGGCATCTGTTCAACTTTACTGAAGTTCTTATTAGGGCCGTACGTAGGTATCACTATGATGGGTACTTCGTTTTTATGTTTTGCGAGTTTAATCGCATTCTTGGAGAGTGTGAACGTGAGACAGCTTGGTAAGTAAGCCAGTCTCACATAAAATTGCTCCAGATAGAGATGTTAAATTAAAGATTTATCAGAAATGCCCGCGTGCACCACATGCAAACCTAAAAGTATCATATTTTTGTTGTTTTACGTTATCTGTTCTTAATGTTGATTACAGCAGTGATGAAAAATATAGTCAACCATCTGGTGCATTTCAATACAAATAATCACAGTAGCTGAGAGCTAAATTGAAATACTGATAATGGCCTAGTTTGTGATCTTAATTTAGCATGCATAATTTATATCTACGAATTAATCAGCAAAACTGTAGATTTATCGATTTTTCGAATTGGATTAAGGAAAATTTGAATCAATAAGACAATTTAAATAAACGTATTTATATGTAAGATACAAAATTTCATTTTTCTTTATTTCTATATCAGGGAGGTTTCTTGAAACGACGTGACATGTCAAACTACTGTGATATTGGGTCTTCAATCATGTTCGTGTTTATGGTTTTCATGTTTCATCTTGGAAAACCTGTGAAATATAAAAATACTGTAATTTCAATTTACAACAAATATAAATCCCAAGATTTATGAAACAATTGTAATGTTAACATCAATATTTTATTAAATAGATGTACTTCTGAAGAAGTCAATAAACGCTGACGAAACGTTGGGTGAAAATTATAATAAAATTAATTATTAATTACAAAAATGAAACGATAGGCCCAAATAATTTGAAAACTTAATACCAAAAAATACGTTGACACGATCGGCAGAATTACTTTAGCGATTTCTTTCGTATTCATGTTAACATTTTTGGTAAAAATTTATTTTATTATTATTGAGGAACACCTTTTAATTGGTTTTATAATTTGTGATTTATGAATTTATTTTCCACTGATTATTTCAAAATGGCAAGCTGTGAGCAGTTTGTACACACTCTAACTCTAACTGGATAATTTAAATGTGAATATTTGCATAAATATTTATAGGTCTACAAGTGCACTACGTTGCAATTTCAAAAAGCCTCCACGCCATTAATGGAATCAAAGCCGTTTCTCCTGGATGTAGAAGTTACACTCTTCAACAACCAAACCAAATTATGAATATAATGGAACTTACTTACTGAACAAGTAATTTGTCCCCTTGTCCACTTTTTTGTGGCAAACTTACATTAAATTAATTAAATTGTTCCATTAATTAATAATATTAATAATTAAACTGTTTCTATATGATCTATGAGTCAGTTTTGAAACTCTAAAATATCGAAATGCTATTTTAAATTTAATTGAAATTGATGAGCTTAATAAGCCAACCTGAATTAAGTTGCATTGGTTCAAGTTTTTATATCGCTCTATCTAATGCAAATGTTAATATTATTGACATTGATGCGCTTAATAAGTTAGCCAAAAATGTGCTACAAGAGGCGGCTGGAAAATAATCAAATTAGGTTGGAAATTTACTTAGCATTATCTGTCAGTTGATCATTGTCAAAGCTTAAAGCATGTGAGGCAGCCGGAGTAATTTCGCCTGGTGTTCAAAGTGAACAGCGATTGTGTTTTCGCAAAAATTGATTTTGAATTTTATTATTATTTTATTTTGGTTCGTTGGATCGTCTGCTTCCTGATTCTATAAAATAAAACAAACAAACGGGTTAAGTAAATTGCGATGATTTTTTTTTGCGCTTTTTATGAGATCTTCTAAATCAGTACAAAAAGACGGAAGTATATATAAGTTCAGCCAGATATTTAGTTTGCTACATGCATGTCTACACCGTGTTGCTTTGATTGGCATCAAAATTTGGCAAATTTGAAAGGAAACAGAAAACTTAGATGAATACGATTTAATAGACAGAACTTAAATATCTGGAATATGGCAAGTTATTAAAGAAAAGTTATTAGGACCGCATTCTATTTTTGATTTCGCAGTACGTGATCTACTGCTTAATGATGATTTCGAAGCTTTTACTAGACTGATCGATTACTCGACTGCTTAGTATTCGGCAGGACATTGAAGTAGTCCCCGCTCAAAGAAAGATTGGTGATTGCATCGGCGATAGATTCCACTATTATAAGCATGAAAGTCGCGTTTATTTACACTCATGCCATGAACAATTTGCTGCGATCATACAAGTCAGCAATCTGTTTTGTGAAGCAATTAATTGACAATTTTATTACAAATATTTGAAATCGTTTCTAATGCATCTTTTTCAGTTGCCATTACTTGAGTTGATGGTTGTGGTTTTCCAGACGATTATAAATTACTTGGAGAATCAATCACTCGATATTCGAGTGTTCTTTATTTCTCAGTAAAAGATTTCTAATTTGAAAGCTAAAAAGAAATAAACAAGTTTTAAATAAATATGTAAATTCTTTATGAAATTCGTCTTTTTTTTACGCTTGTTCTTACCAGATAAAACAGACGTGAGCCACATTTTGACATCAAATCAAAGGTGTAGGGTATTTACATGTTTTCAGAACTACGTAGTAGAAAAAGTGACTGAAAACCGTCCAATAATAGATATGTGGACGATCGTAAGGGGTCTTTAGTTAGATTAGTAAGAAGAAGTAAGAAAATATGCTAAATATTAAATAAACTTTCACGGAGAGCTGTTACTGCTACATCGAGTATGAAAGGTGGCTCATCATCTTTTTCAGTGACGTAATTATTTTTTTTTTTTAAATTTTACGCATTTGTAGCGCATCACATAAAATATTATTCGATTAATTTCAGTACATTAAAAACTTCAAAATAGTACCACGAGGCAGCTGTTCTTCATTTTATTATGCTGATAATAAAACTGATAAATGAATTGATAATTACAAAGCTCGCGCCATAGGTTCCACTAAAAATAAAGAAATATTCTTGTTCATCGTTTACGTTATTTTGACTTTAGCCGTTTTGAGTTGAAGAAAAAAAAAAAGAAATTTTGTAATTTGATGTTTCATAAAAGTAGTACTTCGTATAGAGACATGACATGTTGAACTAATGGTAACGAGTGAACTAAATGTCCTTGAATATCAAATTAAAATTTTTAAGAATTACCAACATTTTTCCGCGGCATCCCATCTAAAATAACATTCAAGGAGCTAAATGTTAATAATTATTTGTCAAAAAGTCTAGATTTATTTTAGAAGATTTCAAATTAAAAAAAAAAGAAAAAACAAACGAAAATGTTAGATATGGGCAGAGAAAATACAATCAAACGTTTCAGTTCAGACCCAAATCGAAGTTATAAGTGATTATCAATGATTAGTTAGTATTACTACACTGGCTATCGAGTTCGTGTCAAGATCAAACTTCAGTTAAATTTCTTCGCTATTGTTCTCACAGTTTACATTAACATTTGTATGATATCTGTCAAGATCTTTTAATCTAAGTAATTTCTAATCAGACTAGTAGACATTCGTAATTTAAATGGAATTACTCATAATGCGATTTCTTAATAAGTAATCCGAGATGTAGGGAAATTTACAATTTTACAATTAGCAGCCAGTTCTAAATTATCCACCATAACTGTGATTCGAACGGCTATGCACACGGAGCTCACGTCATTGCTCTGAGGAGGCAGACATGTTTTATGTTGGTTTTTTAGTTTTCTGTTTTTTATTTTCTATATTTTTTTTGCATTCACCGAACCGATAAAAAAACACTACTCTGAACTTTGCAGGTATAATTAATGTTTTAGAATTTATGATAGTTTTCAAAAGATTATTTGCATTTCAAAGGCATTGAAAGCTGTCTCGGCAGCGGCAACTCGCAGATATTACGAATACATGTAATGTCGACTATGTTCGTACGAGTGTAATGCCTTGACATAAATATTATGGAAACTAGAAATACTGAAAAAACACACCACAAATCCATATTTCTTTTTTACTTTGAAGCGAGGGCAAAATGTAAAGTTCTCTTTCGAGTGCAATTCATGTGTGACAGAAGAATTGAGATGGACGCATTCATATACGATGTACTTACATACATTGCGCTGCTACAGCCAAGTTAAGGGGAATTAAAGTGAAATTGATATGACAAAATCCTACGATGTGCTCAGTTCGTTGCTCTATGAATTAATCGTTACGCCAATGCAAAAATATTAAGAACAAATTTAGTTAATGAATTACATTGACTGGTATCTTGACTACCATTTAGTAAATGCTACACCATAAAGTGTTCAGGTTGATCTACAGCAAATAGAAACATATTGTCACTATATTTAATAGCCTTGAGTAATAAAATTATGTTGGTTGTATTATTAACTTTCAATTCTTAGAACAGAGAATGTATTCCGAAATCTGTAACTAAGATGGTGTAGTAACAAATTCCACATAAAATTATAAAGAAAATAACCAATTTCGTAACTCACAAATAATTTGTTAAGATACCCAGCGAAGACGTAATTTTTTCAAATACACTTTTAATGTTATAAATGCGACCTACATATATCATTGTTAACATTTTCGTACCTCTAGAAACGAAGCTTTTGGAAACGTTAAACAATCAATTATTCCTAATGCTCTTAGGCAGCTCTTCAGTTCAATTTGATTAGCAATGTAAATAAAAGCACTTTGCTTAATGACTTAAGACCTTTGCTGACATTGCCTTCCTAACTCTTACGACGTCATTTTAAATTCCAATTCTGGGTTCCTTCTCACAGCAGCACAGTATTATTGTACACCTTCCAAATTGATAGCGAATGATTCCTGGCGTATTTCTCTACTTAATGATTGTCGCATTCTCGAGTCTTTAAATTTAAAAAGTTAAAACTTTTCAGCATATTTGCAAGTCGCCATTTGTCCCGTTGCCTAATAATTGTAATATTTTTACTTGGATTTACAAACGAAATCTCTATGGAGGTAAAATAGTTATGGACTATGAGTCAATCATACGATATATGCATTGCCGCTTTAATGCATTTCATTTACTTAGCCACATGTGAACGCAAAATCTCCCACTAAAAATGAAATTCGACAAACGGAACTGAAAAAATAATTATTCTATAGCACACATTTTCAGTTAATGAACTGTACAGACAATTCAAAGATGCATATCTCTGCCATTTCATAGTTCAGATCATGCTTTACTTGCGGTACATTTGCTGGAGTGGTGCTTTTTTTTGTGTGCCTTTTTGGAAACTCATACGTCAAGCTAAACATTCAATCAGTCATGTTGAAATGTATTTTCTGTCTGCATTTTGTGTTCTTCTGTTGTGTCTTCTATGGCTGCCATCTCCTCCCCTCCTGCAGTTGCATACATGCATAATATGAATTTCCTTTCCAAAGCGTTGTCGGTTGCAACAACAGCCGGCGTGCATGCAACAGGCATCATAATTTTTCCGATGCAATTTTCGTGTTGCAATCGATGACAGCAAGTGAAGCCTACGCAAGTTTGCCAACAAACGCCAAATAATGGCTACATGAAAAACGTTTGGCTTTCAAAAAAGGGCTCCTAAGAAAGAAGGGCCTTCAAATGCAACAAAAGTGAACAAGTTAGATTAGGCCGTAGAAAGGGTAATAGATCGGGGTAAAAGATATTTGACAATAGTATTGAGACATGACGACTTTATTGGGGAAATATGAAATTTGACTACATCAGCTGGTTAGAATGTAGAGGCAGAATGCTATTCTCGGCATAGCTAATTATTGCCATGCGGGAACAAGAAGATGGCGTTATGACATTTCAGTTTGGAAATTGCTATCGAATATTTGACCTCGCGATGTTCTAGTGAAGAATAATTTAAAGATATTCT
The DNA here is from genome assembly GCA_019455685.1 of Philornis downsi. Taxonomy (NCBI): domain Eukaryota; kingdom Metazoa; phylum Arthropoda; class Insecta; order Diptera; family Muscidae; genus Philornis; species Philornis downsi. The sequence goes on along the minus strand of JAHXMU010000737.1, from coordinate 38,000 downwards.
GGTCTATCATTCAGAATTATTTGATTCTATGATTCTGGGCGGTTAAAATTTAACATTTATTAACAACAACGAATTCAAATGATGTTAATATTTATAATTATTATTTATTGCCAGTCCATACATTAGCAACCGTCCATACGTAGCAACCTTATTCAAAATGGACCTTAAACTGAGCTAGATTCTGTAGCATCCGAAAGCCATAGTTTTCATTGGAATTTGTGTATATTTGCTACATATGATTTAGTTAAGAGTATGGAGATTGGAGTAAATGGCCATTACCGAGCCACGATATGCCGATAAAAATAGCGCTTGGTTTCGATGATTCCAGAAGCGTCTTTTAAAATTTGATTTTGGTACGAGAACATATGTGGACTATCCAAAAGTCCACATACATGCATAAATACCTGTCTAGACTCCTGTCGCTTCGCAAAACTACAATTTTCATTGGAATTTGTTCATATTTGTCACCTGCCTGCTTGGCTTGTACCAGTTTTCTTTATAACTTCTAAAAGATTGAAGCTTGAGTTCATCGCTTCCAGATAAAATTTGATATCACCGCTTGTCGTTTACACAACTTTTAGAAGCATTCGCAAGTGGGGAGAAGCTCAGTTCTTGAGATATGGTTCAGATTATGCACTGCGTTCGGTGACCGCTTCTATATATAAATTTGTTTTTTTTTTTTGCTTATAATATCTGAAAGTAGCGCCATCGACTTCGTGTGTTATAAACTCTCAATAGGTCTATTAGCACTGTCATCGCTTTCGAACCTGAAACACTCGTTCTACTACTGAGGTATCAATGATTAAAGATATGTGAAGTTCATAAAGGTGTCAATACAAACGCATAGTAATTACAGTGCTGCGTGTAATTTAATAAGATAAAATCAGATTTTTTCAGTTTTCACACAGTGGCCAAAATGCCGAGCAATATTAAGTTGACAAATCTAAAAATTTTCTAAGATACGCAAAGGCAAAGGCATCGTAGATAGTGTTAAATATCGCTTGTGCTTCATAAATTACGAGTACTGTTTAAAAAATAATAAAAATGAATGAAATACAATTAAGTAGAGCTATTTCGTATAAAAATTCTTAGGACATTTCAAAAACACTTAATGGGTAGAATTGGTTTTATAAAAAAAGGAGATACCGAGAAGTACAAAAACAAACATTACAATATATTTGTAATACCACAGATATTTTTAATATCATCGGCAGGTTGTTTCGAAATATACGCAGACTCGCACCAATATACCAATAATATATATTTATATTTCACGGGTTTGATCATGATTGATTGATTAAACTTCCTGTGCTTCTTTTTCCTGAATTCTTGGTTTCCCTTCTTTCGGAACGTACGAGTATTATGCATCCTGATTATCTTCAATAAAAAAAGGAAACCTACATGCCACTTCATAATTTGCCACAACAGCCTTGAATCAAATGTGGCATTTGGAAGATGGAATCAGTTGAGGTGGCAACAAGTACGATTCTTTGCCAATATCTATCACCTTGTGCCGTATATGTACAGGCAAATGTATGCTAGACCGCTGGGAATGTGTAATGTTGCACGCATGTTGCATGAGCCGGCATTGCTGTTTCTCACATTTTCATAATAATAATTGAATAATTTCACTATCGCATGTTGGCACGATGGCTAGGTGGGAAAATGTTCCAAACTTTTCCGGCATTTGAAATTCAATGTAGGGGGAGGACGGTGACTGCAATTCAATGAATTGTTGTTTGCAAACAAGAAAAAGAGGTTAAATTTTCTTTTAGTTCACACTGCATAAGAAATGGGAAAGAAAGTTTTCTATTTATGTATGATTATGACCAATTTGAAAATGCTTATTATCACTCGTTGCGCCGAAACACAAGACCTGCTAATAATCATTTCCAATTCAGCTCACAAAATCCGCATTATTTTCCGAACTTTAGCTTCTGTCTTCTCCAAACATCTGTATAGGTGGATCTCGCATGTGACAGTCGGCAAAAAGGGGCAAACGTACGCTCTTAAGGGTGCACAGAGCATATTGTTTTTGTTTTTCGTTTTTTCTTTAAACTGATGTTTATACAATAGTAAAAATAATGAGCAACATTTATAAGTTATTGCAATTTAATGATGTCGTTTTAACCTTTCCCACTGACACAGTGAAATTCTCATTTGATTTCATTTAATGCGCCAACGGGCGTCTGTCGTAGGAAAATGTCATGAAGTGAAATAAACCCAAATAAGAAGGCGATAACCGCTGATACTCCCCGTGTCTATTTATACTTAACTTCAGCCAAAGTCAATAAACTCTTCCATTGAAACGAAAAGTTGGCAAGCAACCCGCCACAGAGACATTTATGCGGATATCTCTGTGACACTGTGCACCAGTGCTCTTTGCTTTTGAGCAGCGGCTGAGTGAATCGCTAGCAATTTCACTTAACGGGTGGCACCGCACACTTGACTTCACGTGTAAGCAACATGGTCGTACAAATCCCAACATACTATGGGTGTAATCGTAAATACAAGATAATTAACACCTTGAGGACCTTAAATTTTATCGGGAAATAATTGACATTATTTGATACAGCCAGATAAGAAATCTTATAGTGTAAAGCAGCGCAAGCGGCTTACTGCCCTGCCAAGCGTTCGATTTAACCACAATAATTTGTTACTCGATTACATTACAAGAAGGTGGGAAACAAGATGATAGTTATTGCATATTTTTTAAGGAATCATACTGATATCCCCAACACTCGTGTAGCCCTTGCGAGGATGTCTATTTTAGTTCACACTTAAACAACTTGCTCGCTCTTCCAGGGTTAATCGTCAGTTTTGCAAATATTTAACATGCTATGTATACAGATTCGTACCGTAGTGACTGAATCTTCGGTTAATTTGACTGAAACGCATTTGTATCATTATTTCTTCTGTTTTATTATGCTTTTGCCTAGACAGACAACAGGTTTTGCTTGTCTCCGGCTGCGTTTTCTTAGCTGTTGACTTGGCTGCTCAACAATATCTTTGAATCTACACAGAAAACGTGACTTTATTAAAAAATAACAACGAATCACAGAGTAAAAACAATGTCAAAGTTAAATTCAAACAAAATAGCAGCAATTTATGAACAGGCCTTGAAGTGAAAACAATTGACCTTTCGAATAGATACAAAACATAAATACTGAAAGAGGAAAAATTCCAGAATCTACTTAATTATTTTTATAGCTTTGAAACCAAGTGGTGACTTTCATACAGTCAATATATGAAATTAAATAGCTACATAGGAATAGCGTAAAGTGTGATTTATTTGGAGGTATGTACTTCTTTCAGTAAACATTCTATAACAGATCAAACTATTACACTTATTCAGTCTTATTTGATATTTCACCATGAACAGAAGTAGCCCGACTGAAGGATCTGACTTTGACGACATTTGTCACAAAGCCTTTAAAACAATAGCATTAATGATGATCGTTCGGATCGTTGAATTGGCAGCCGTCATTGGCCATCGCTTATCGAAATTTGGAAATTAAGAACAGACGATGTTAAAAGCAGTTAAAGCCCACATTTGATAGAAATCTTTAAAACATACATTTAAATAACTTTTCTTCTGTATCACATTGAAAATAGAGAACTATCTCATATTTTTTGATTCTTTACGTTCCCCACACCATAGTTCGCGGTCACGGCATGATGATTGGAACAGGCGAATATCATGCATTTGACCATGGTTTCGAACCCCAATACAGCGAGCGGCGGTCACCTCGATGTGTCTGACGAAAACGTCGAATAGTCGAGTAATCGGCAAGTCTAGTGAATGTTCCTCAAACTTACGTTTGAAATCGTTGTTAAACTGTAAGTCCCGGTGAGTGAGTCTACAAATAGAATGAGTGTAAACGCACTGTTTTATGGAGGTTCCCGCCGACCATTGAATTTATTGTAAGGCTACATCACACACATATTCTTTGTGTAGTGTCCTGTGAGCTACAGAAATCATACACAATTCTGCATTTACATATACCGAGACCCTTAATGGTGATGTAAAAATAAAATTGAGTAAATCTACATGAACAACCATAGTTTCATCATGCTAAACGATCAATATATAAATATCTGGACAATAAATATACGCGACTATCATGCATGAGATCAATAAAACAATCCTATATATAGGGTGATTTTTTAATCGTACTTTCTTTAAAAATTGAATAAACCACTCAAATTTGCATTATATATTAAAATTTTTTTTATTGGAATCGATAAATTGATCTTTACCATTTAATTTTTAAAGATAATTTCATGTACATAAATGTTGTCCACGGCTCCGTCTCAAAATATCCATTCAGATGGTCCAATTTTTCGCCACTTTTTCGAGCATTTCGGCCTGTATTCCACGAATATCGCGTGTTATATCGTCCTGTAAGGCTTCAATAGTGTTCGGCTTGTCCACATAGACTAACGATTTGACATAACCCCACAAGAAATAATCAAGAGGCGTTAAATCGCAAGATCTTGGGGGCCAACTCACAGGGCCAAATCGAGAGATAAGCTGTTCACTAAATTCATTCCTCAACATATCCATTGTTTCACGAGCATTGTGGCATGTTGCACCGTCCTGATGAAACCACATGTCAACCAAGTTCAACTCAGCCAATTGAGGCAAAAAAAATCGCGTATCATGGCTCGATATCGTTCGCCGTTGACGGTAACGTTTCTTCCACGGTCCTCTTTGAAGAAAAATGGACCGATGATGTCACCAGCCCATAAACCACACCAGACTGTCGTTTTTTCGGGATGCATCGGTAATTCATGTATGGCTGTTCATCATTCCAGATGCGACAGTTTTGCTTGTATACGTATCTGTTCAGCAAGAAAAAGAGCCTCATCGCTGAACACAAATTTTCGATAAAACAGTGGATTTTCATTGAGCTTTTGTAAGGCCCATTCACCAAAAATTAGACGTTGTGGTAGGTCATTCGTCATTCCATGATGAAATAACAGAGTATACTGTACGCTTTTCACCTTGACAGATGACGTTTGGACGCCATTACCAACCAGTGCTGCTAAGCTGAAAAACTTAAATCTTAAAAAATCACCCTATATTTCATTTAGCGGCGGTCAATTCGACAATTGCAAGTGCAAAGGTTAGTAAAAGCTACCAGAAAAAGTACCTATGACCGTGCTGTGCACGACTATCACACACGTGATAGTGACCATTTGCCCCGGCGGCCATCGCCATGTGCAGATGAACACTTCGATTCTTCGTGTAGTCATCAGGTCTATTAAAGGTTTCTCAACCTGGTGTTTGGAATCGTTATTGGGCAGTATATCCTTTTCAATGAGTCTAAGTGCTTTTAAGATCGAATGTAAGATTTTCTCCCATTTACCATTCATGGGATAAAAATGATTTTCTTTTTTGTCAGGTTCCGAGCAAAGTTCCCAAATTTGCTTTTCCAACTATGAAAAAGGGGTTTTCACATTATCTGTACACCTGTTTCATTATTGAAATCCGTAGTGAAAGTAGTAGGAAAGTAGGTTCTTTCTAATATCGAAACAATTTCATATTTGTTTATTTCTCCACTTCTCCAGCATTGGTGTCATCAACATTCAACAAAACCAAACATCAACATGGTTTGGGAGGAAACGAATCCAACGATCAATGTTTATTTAAAGTTTTAACACCCAAAACATGGAAGTTTGTTTGTTTTCCCCCTTTTTCTTTCCTTTTTGCCTCAAAATCGGCATCAAAATGAAAGGAACGACAACGGCATAAATGGCGTTGACACATTGGAAACATAATGTAGAAATGGAAACACAGAAAACAATCAAAAAACTAATCTGGTAATATGTCGGAGATGGAAAGCAGTCAAATTCCAAGACCGTTTTCAGTATTGCTTACAACCATGTTAGGGAACACAAAATGATGCAATGTTTGGTGGAAGGAAGAAAATAGAAATGAAGCACGACCATCGTCATCGTCATCGTCGTCGTCATCATCGCCGCAGACAGCATCATGGATGCGAGATTTTTCCCAGCAATTTCCTTTTGTACAATTTTGCATTTGATAACTAAGACTGTTTGGTCGTCATTTAGATGTTTCAACACCATTCATTTGCTGCCTTGGATTGAAAAGTAATTGCGCTGCGGTCCAAAAGCAGAAGCAGTTAACAACTTGTTTACCAGGCACAGCATCAACATCAACAGCAGCAGCGTTAGCTCCAGCTTCTCACTTTATCGTATTTTGAAAATGTTAATGATTATTTAATTTGGGTAACTTCAACAATTACTACAAACGCAAACACCAACGACACTTGCGGGCAAACTCTTCAGTTGTTTCCAGCTGAAAAGCGGGAATTCGTTTAAAACAAATTGAGCTTTAGGAGATTCGTTATTGTTTCGTTGTTTATCATCGCTTGAGGTGACTTTCTCACGGCTCTTTACTGTTCGCTTTACAGCGTGTTGTAGAAAGAAAGATGCGAAAATTGTTTGCGATCTCTACCACTGAATCAGTTAATACTTACGAGTTAAATGTAGGCAATTCAACTCCAGCATATAGTAGCTGTAATATTATGTTGGATGGATGACTGATGTTTCAGAATATGTTTGATTCGTTGTTCAATGAATAATATGCCTCTTCCGTTGCCTCCCCATGTAAATGGTCAGATTTCATAAAATCACTTTTGTGTTTATAATTAGAACTAGATCTAACCTAAAATGAGGTAACCATCATAATAACATTCTAAACAATTAGACAAGTCTGCTGAAACTTTGCGTCAAACTTTATTAGTGAAAGTATTGAAAGTATTGTCACTTGACATGAAAACGATAGTAAAACAAATCTTCTTCCATGACATATACAGAGATCTTCCATGCATTCTGTTGTTAGATTCACAGAAAATTATCTACTGTTTAATCACTGATCAGCACGTCAGTTTAAGAACTTTTACTATATTTGTTAATTACTCTGCTAATCGAAGTATTCGCTAACTCATCTAAGTGATCGCCGATATTTGGATGTATCGGGGCTCGATTCCACAATCATATTTTGTACGCGTACATTTTTAATTTTGTTGAAGTGAGTCGCTCATCGTCATTAATTTTGATGTTATAATTATAATAGCATTAGTATTACACATATAAATTTGTAATGAATAACAATGTGTAAGATAACCGTATACAAAATAGTTTACTTATTATCATATTAACAAAAATAACTCGTCAGCCGTCATCGCCGGCGCCTTAATTGGACCAGTTTATTAATCATCCCACTTAAGATATTTTTCTAAATTTCTTAATTGGCATTGATACATTCATGACATGCCACGCCTACTTTTATGGAATGAGTATTTGGTATGCAAAAGTTCATTTTTCCCAAAAGGAGCTGCATTACATTCTGATTGCACAAAAGATTGGAATATTTGGATAAAAATAGGATGGCACTAACAATGTTATTCCAACTTCGACTAGTTCAACAGAGGAAGTAGACAAATCTATTTTTTCAAATAAGTTTTATGAATCACCAATTTGGAGCCATTTTTATTTCATAATATAGGCTTGCATTGCTGAAACTATATCCGACAACTTTTGTGATTACATTTCCACTTCTAAAAAGAGTCTCGGTTGCTGCTGAGTAATACAATCCTAATTTGAGCTATCTAACGCTATTGTGCAGCTAATCTATAAGATTTATCGAATTAGCTGCCCGTTTTGGTACTGTTTCTTTAGTTTTGAATAAGTTCGCCAATTTAGCTAGCTAGTATTACCAACTTCAACATTTTGAGTATTTCTAAACTCGAAAAAACCAAAAATCAATCAATCGGTAGCTAAAATAAAATGTAAATCGGAAGGAAATACGGGCTTACTCTATTCCAAAATAGTAAAAACATTATTCCGAGATAGTGTAATGAGTAATTTTCTCAAAATTTTGACAAAATGCAAGTTTTTTTCCAGCATAGAAAATGTATTTTCTGAACCAGTCTCAAGACAAACCTTTGTGCGATCGTTCATTCAACCAACTTCTAATGCGATACACTTTCCAGTGGTTAAAATGTAGGTTCCATCTATGCATAGGATCTAAAAAAGATACATGTAACTTCATTGCGCAATTTTTTATTTATTTTTTTTTACCAAAAACTCAAGAATAAATAAACATTTCGAAAGTATTAAAGGGAAGTCTTGGAAATTTTCAAGAAAAATGCATATTTAGGATTAGATTAATTCATTTTGTTGCTTACTGTTAGAAATCTCATATGATAGGTTCGCATAAATTCGACACCAGCTGTTATTCAGGAGGAAGCTAATAAGAGGTACTCTACTGTTCTTCACAAAACCATTACGTAAAAACCACTCTCTAAATCGTTGTTTCCCAACAACAATATCAACAAACATAACCACCAGGATTACAGTACAGCGGACAATGCAAACAATATTGAGAGCAATAAAAACACTAAATCAAATTCAATGTAACGTACAAGACAACATTGCGGTCAATATTTTCCCAAACTACCATCATCTGTTCGGCACAACCAAAAAGCACCAGCACCAGAGTCAGTCAGATCCAACAGCTATGCCGGCAACAGCATCAGCTTCAGCTCCACCAACTTTGTAGCCATGGATATGAAAAAATACGGGCTCATAATACGCGCACACGTACGTCAGGGTATCTTTTCTTAAATTGCAACAAGTGAAAGTGAAAAGTATTTTCAAATACCGGTAGTTTTCTTTATTCAACGAAAAAAGGGAAAATGCCAAGAAACTGAAATCCAGATAAAGTGGAATATCGACAGAGGTGGAGTGGAGGGCAAAAGTACATGCACGAGGCAAATGGGAGAGAGTAACATTAAGATTAATGTATAAGTACGGCTGTGCCATCTTCTTCTAATGATGTATTAGATCATATTTATTTCCTACAAAAGGAAACATTGAATATGGAAACGTTTTTAATACCCGACAGCGACATCTATTCTAATTCTCCGTATAAACATTGAAATGTGAATGTCAACTTTGCCTTCAAGAAAGCCAGTTTTTAGGGACAGTCCATATCACACTGCTGTGCAAATATAAACATTAGGCAACTTGGCTGTGTCCTGATCGTAACACAGGCAACTATATTGTGACATAATAATAGATAGAAGCCATGATTCTACTGTTATGGAGCAGTATGGGTTCGATTCACCACCTAGTTGCAGCTAAATACATGGCAATGCAGTAGAAAGATATATGGATGGAGGTGAAGCCTGAGAAATCTACCGAAAGGTAAAAGATCAAATTTTTTGAGAGCTGCTCTCCTTTAAGGTAGCGGATATGCAGAATAGCAGTGTGATATTTGAATGACTAATTCATATTCTATCTGACTTTAGGCTTAAAGCGCCTGGAATCCTCTGGGGAATCTACAAATGACGGGTCATTCAAACTACAGCAAATCCTGGAGAAGACAAGAAGAGCAGATCGACACATACCATCTTTTCATCGATCATAAAGCTATCTCCGACAGTTATATAAGGTAAATATTATAGGAAGCCCCGATCAAGTGTGATATTCCCGCTTAGCTACAATTTTTTTGTATACAAAGTATTTAGTAAAGATGCACAAAAAATCTACTGAGTCATTTTGCGTAAAAGAATCTTTAGACAATTCGGCAGGCTGTTGTACGACCCTTTCAACATATTTGTAGAAATGATTATGTGAAAAAGGACGCCCGAATCATTTTCAATAAAAGTCATGTTATTAGTATATGTTGATAATGTTATCTGTAATAGGTCAAAAACTGCGGGGCATTTTTGCGGCCTTCTAAAGCATTAGGAAGAAGTCAGCAACTATAACTTTCTTGAGGTGGCTGATTATATTCATTTGGACTAATGATATCGACGGGCAAAATAGAAGATTATTGCTTGTACATAGATGCTACTATAGGATGGTATGTTATATAACTAATTGGTTTTGAAAATAGTAGACCGTAAATGACCTCCATATCAGAAAATTATGTATTGCGGTCTGAAGAGTTGAATTCTCGATAGCCTCAATTATTGTTTTAATGGACTGCTTCAATTCAGCCAAATTCCTTCGTTTAGTTTTGTACAACTCCCTCTTGATATAATCCAAAAAAACATTCTGGTGCAGTCAGGTTAGGTGATTATTTTGTTTGGTAATTTCCGTTTGGGCTCCCTCATAACCGGTCTGGCTGGTGTGCAGTTGTTCCATCTTGTTGGAACCAAATGCTGTTGGAATGGATACGTATTCGGCGCAGTTCTGGGTAAAAACAAACTTTCTGGGTGCCCATTGGCCCCCGTTTTATGTTTGTAACACAATTCGTGCGCCACACTGCAGATGATCCTCTGCCTTCATGATCGTCAGTCCCGGCCGGCTCATTGTGATTCGATTACGAATGTTTTCACTTGACGTTTCGCTTGACTTTTCATCCCCATCACATTTTCAGCCGACTGGCTTGAGCTTTCGCCTTTATCGAAGAAAAGCTGTAAAATATCACGTATTTTCTCTTCCCTGGTGTGCATTTTTGACGCGCGCTCAAACAATACTGAGTCAAATAATCACAAAACTGTCTGAGTAGTCTTTGAGTAGGAAATTTTGTCTTTCTGAAACAATCTAGCACAACCCGATCGCGAGACACAGATTACTGCAACAATTTATTGGAAAAATAGCGATAACCATCAGTTTCAGTTTAATATTAATATGGAAAGCAGGGAACTGCATTTAGATTTTGGAAATCGATTTAAAGGCTACGAACTGGAATAGTGCATTAATTAATTTGTCCTTAAGGTGATTACAATTGATTTCGTCTCGTTGGCGCGGAAAAGCATTTATTTAGTTGGCAATACCGATGCTGTTATGTGTATAAATACAATCAAGCGAATGCGTATGTGCACTACTACACATTAAAAAATGTAGAACAAAACAAAACGGAAAAGTACGGCCCATTTACTATTCAGTTAACAGTGTTACCCGTTTTATAACATTGGTATTGTAGTGTGTAGTGCAATTTGGCATACAAGGAATACAAGTTTTAATCACAAGGCAGTAGCTGTAAGCTACAATTATTAACAATTCAGCTACAATTACTAACAATATAAACTGGAAGTCTAACATTTAAAAACAAATGATCCATTGTCATCTGTTCAAAGAATATATCCAATTTGTTCTCTCTTTCTTATAAGCGTATAAGACAAAACAATTTATTTATTCAGAAGAGTTCTAATTCAAGCCAACTTCTGATTTCAGTGCGATTTAAAAGAGGAGTAAAAGAACGTTAAATCCTATGGGTGGAACATGCCAAGAGTTCCAACCTTTTGTGAGTTTTTTCAGTTGTGACAACGGCCAATACAATCTATTTGTCTTTAATTTAAAATACAGGGTTACCCATTTTTTGGTTTCAGAACTAAAGTTAAATAAAATACACATAAAGCTATGTTTTTGATAACAATTTTATTTCATTATAATGCTTGGATTTTGCCATTATGAAATACGACGCCATTTAAATGACTACCGCTGGATTGGTTGTATCAGTGGGCACGTTTTAGGTAGTTTTCGACTAATTTTGCGCACATTTCGAGCGGTACATTTGGGTATTATCCGCATAAACACGGTCTATGATGTAGTCTAACGGCGTCAAATCGCACGTTGCCAAAACGTGAAACTTCTCATGCAATAATACCAAAATCAGTCGTATTGAATCACGGTTGAATCACCACTTTTGTAGTAAGTTTTTACTATTTTTACGCGTTCTTCGATTGTTAAACGATCCATATTCGCAAACGGCAAACCTTCCACTAAATAAATATAACTTCAGATGACAGAGGTTTAACAGCTGATAACCTTTGCATAACGGCCGTTTCGAAACCACTAAATGGATAATCCTGTATAACAAAGCCAAAACTTTCCTCCACGTAATATGCCAGTATTTTTAATTTCCAATCGGTGCAGTTCTCACATGTTGCTCAGTATTAACTAATTTCTGTGGAAATCAAAGATAAGAAGAATGCCAGTCTTCCCTCTTCATCACTGCGGTATCTACCTATGCACACAGCATCAATGAAATTATTGACCTACGGTTCGCTTCAAACATACCGATGAACCGTACAAAAAGAAAAGAAACAACACCAAAAAGGCGTCATGGCGTCATGGCAAGTGCCGCAAATGGTTGAGATTGGGCGATCAACAAACACTCACTTGTATTAAAATCGAGATTGAATTTGATGTTGCCGTTGCCGTTGCCGCCTGGCACAGAGGAGTTTTAAGGAAAGTAAAAGTATTTACTGGTGCGACCAAATCGACCATGTTTAAAAAGTCACACAGCGGGTGTTGCGGCGTAGCCATTACGCTCTATACCGCCAGGCAACAAAATTTAAGATTCGTTTAGGCTCTCCCGAAGAAAACAAAAACCCGAAAAAATCAGCATGATAGTTAGTTTATTTAAGTGGCACAAACAACAACAAAAGCAACAACAATATACACGCCGGTTATATGCATCTTATAGTTGTGGCTGGTTAACTCATGTGCAAATCATGAGATTAAGATATTAATCCCAATTGAAAAGTTACAATGGAAATAGAGAAACACCAACAGAGAAAAAACACGAAAATTTACATAAAGTTCATTGAACATTTGTCTACTACACCTCCCCTAAGACGGGATATATAGATTTACAATGGACCTGGGGATGGCCATTACCTGACGGGTGTAAATGAGCATACACGTTACAATGCTGTGAGCAATTATAATACTTGTAAAGTTTTTTCGGTCAAGTCATTAAACCCATTACACATATTGTGCCAGCGACTGGTTCAAAGATTTTGAACTTGAAAAACACACGAATGTGGCCAACAGAGAGTCACAATAGTACGAACTCTGTCACTTACCATACAAAGTGAATCCAAATGCGGCCACTCTCTACTCTCAATTGAAGAGTACGTTCTTCTGAGTCTACATTGCGACGGGCACATACGCCGCCAAATCACGCCGGTATTGTAGGAAAGGTTCTATTTCCAACATTCATAGATGTCTTTCATTAAATTGTAAGCCGGCCACCCCATATCGCTACAGCACAATTGCAATTATAGTGTTTTTCATGCAGCCCCGGGGCAGTTCAAAACACTTTATGGCTTGTTGAGGAAATGTACAAATAAGACCGACAACAACGATTTTCGGCCGTTTTATTCTCCATAAACCTGAACAAATCTATAAAAATACTATTTAAGAAAACTGACGGCCTTTTTAAGTAGAAGTCTCAACCAAATGCAATCAGTTGGCCATAAAACGTAGCAGCAACAAAAAACGGTGCCACAGGGTTTTAACAGTCCACCTCACTCGACTACAAAGCTGGCAATAATAACGAAGAAAAAGTTCATTAACAAGATCAAGTGCATAAGGTCCCAGTGTTGACATTGCTGGCTTCGTTTCGAGCACTTTTCTAGTTTCAACCTAAACGTGGTTTAAACCACAAGTGTACGATTATTGTGATTACAGCAAAGCGCCTTCATATTTGCTGCAACCACTGGCAGGCACAGCGAAAATATGATACTCTGCTCGCATTTGTGAGCGGTTTTGGTTTTCCCTACACTCGATGTAATTTCAAGTTTGCCTTAAAGTGCTTGGATTTTTTAACGAAACGAAAATCGTGAGTTATGGTTTAATTGGAAAATACCTACTTAAACTTTTACTCGCATCAAATGGATATAGAAAGAAGTTTGGGTCGCCCTGATTTCAAGAAAAAACGTTAAGGCTTTATTTGTTCGTCTGCATATGTGTGTGTGTGTGTGTGTGTGTGGATATAAATTATATAAAATAACACTACTCGTATTGGTGGATAGGCCATTTGTTGTTGCTACAGCGTCAACAACAACTGCAGTTCAACAATTAACTCGAATACGGTACTCACAGAAAACAGCTTTGTTATGCAATGCCCAGGCCAACACTTCTTAAATTGGCTGACAAACAAACAGGTAAATGACTGTCCGTCTTGAACAAGAAGTTATTTTCTGTCATTACCAAGAAACACTTGCGCTGCGTTTGGAATACTAATTCCATACAACTTTGGAATATGCAAGGGTGAATTAATGTGTGAACGAGTCATCAGTTGAATTGAATTGAATTACTTGGTATTGTCAAACGCGTTCCTACAGTAGCTTAGCTACAATAAATTCCTGTAAATGGTTTTAACTTGCAATGTCCAGTTTTATAGTTATCAATTAAACCCGTACGTATGTTAACCGCATAAGAAGAACTTGTCCGGTTCGAATCAATAGCGATATAAACTCGAAACGTCATGAAAGCGTCTCTTTATTTGAGCAGAAAATCCATTTGGCACCAAAGTCAATTTGGTTACGCCAAACGTTGAACTTACAAGAAAATAGCAAACAAGTCCCAAATATAAACCGGCAGCAAAGTAGTGCACCCGTTGAAATGCCGGGTAAATTTATGTGCGACAATGCAAAAAATCTTGATATGAAAGATATGTGAAATTCGTAATCTTATTAAATGGCGCTCAATTTCAGTTTAAAATTAACTCTGCAATTAACACTAGCAGAATCGGGTTTAAAAAACTGTTCATTTAAAAAATGTGTTATTATTAAAAAAGAAAAAAAAATGTTACAAAAACACAAGAGAAAACAAAGGAGCAAAGGGGAAGGAAGGATAGCGCAAACCCAGAAGTCGTTAAAATATCAGGGTAATTGGCAATTAGACATGGCAATTGGACAACAGACCAGATATTTACACTGCGACAAATCTGAAAGGAGATGCAAGAAGACCAGTTCGACATCTGGCATCTTTTCTTCGCCTATACAGCTGCCTTCGATAGTTCCATCTGTCAAAAAATTATTTCAAGCCGCGTCTAAGGAGTGAAATTGATACGACTTTGTTGACATGAAGTTTTCAGGTAAGATACGCAGAAATCTTTATGTGTAATTTTGTCCAAAACGAGGCCTTACGCAGCACTATTGATTACTGGATTCTAATGAGCTCTAAAAAGGTCCTGGAGAAATCTATACTGCTGTAATTGTCACAACCACTGTCTTTTGAATTAACAATTTCGATCTTATCTCAAATTAATCAGATTTATTGGCAGCTACTTGATCCTAGTTTTAACTATATACAGTGTTGCGCAAAACAAAAGCAACAAAATGTACTCCAGACTATAAATATATAATTTTCATAAAAACAAAACATTTAAACAAAGCTTACCACTTATTTTCACAGAGGTATTATTAAGCTATAAAACCAATACATTACAACAACA
Source organism: Philornis downsi (assembly GCA_019455685.1). NCBI lineage: Eukaryota > Metazoa > Arthropoda > Insecta > Diptera > Muscidae > Philornis > Philornis downsi. The sequence continues at coordinate 22,765 of JAHXMU010000737.1, read as the reverse complement.
ACAACAATTGCGTTTAAAAGAAATATGAAAAAATGTACAGCAGAGCCGGAATTCACTTGCGCAAAACAATAGCAACAAAATCAATATTTTGTGTATCCGCCCTTGTTTTTAATAACATCTTCGCACCTTTTTGGCACCGAGGCAACTAATGAATAAAAACAATCCTCCGGAAGGTTTTCCCACTCAGTTTTCAACTTGTTGAATAGCTCCTCTTTGTTGGAAAACCGATGTCCTGCCACTCTCCTTTTAAGGATGCCAAAAAGGTTTTCAATAGGATTCAAATCGGGTGATTGTGCCGGCCAATCAAGAGTTTGAATCCTATTGTTTGTTAGCCACTCTTTTGCCACTTTCGATGTGTGTTTCGGATCCTTTGCAATAGATATATCTGTGTTTTGTCGGTCCTCATAGTTGTAGTGATAAAAAACAAGGAAGTATTGTAAATAGGAAACTGGGATTCCTTTTGAAACTTAATCTAAACCACTCAAATTTCAACCTAAAGTTTAAAGACCGAAAGAGATCAAGTGTCGATTTAGTGAAGCTAAGGATATTTGGATCTATTTAAAAAGTAATCTTGTAAAACCTTTATAGAATTGTAATAAATTTTAAAAATAGACCTTGAATGAATTTCAAGTATTAGGGACGATGCACAGTAGATGGTTCTGGAAAAAAATGAAAGTAAACCTGCAGTTTCTAAACGGGTGGTTCGACTTTAATGAAATTTCATGCTTTAGCAGAGGTGTAGTCGACTTTCCAAAGGGGACCGACCCACAATGCCTCAAAGTAGGGCACTTCGAGAATTTGAAAATTTTAAGACGACACAACTTCTTAAATTTTTATCCGAAAATTTAAAAAAATTTCAAAAATGATGTGTATTCCTCTAGGTGAGGTCTTCAAACAACTTTGCTTCATGTATGTATAACCTTTAGACTTTAGAAGTTATTCGACTTTTAAAATACATTTTCTGTTTTTTACCTGCACAGTTAATTTTTTTTGAAACATTTTTTTTATTATATTAATAACGAAATTCCAAGTATTTAGGAAAAAAAAAAGAATTTCAAAAAAGAAACTTAGTCGAAAGTTTACGTATAACTTAACTTTGCAAAAAATATTTTTTTTTAATTTTTTGCTAAAAAAAAGTACCTATGTTCCTTTATAATTATTAAAAAAAAACTTGCTAAGAAAAGTATAATTTTATGGCCTGATGTGTTGTGAAAAAGTCTACAAAGGGGAAAAAATTAAAAAAAATCCCATTTTTGGGTATTTTTGAAAGTTTTTTGGGAATGAATAAAAATAAATGAATAAATCTCTAACTTTTTCTTTCAGTTTAGGACTCACTAGCTAAATTTCTCTATAAATACAAAATTTCATTAAAAAAATTTTTATAATTTAAAATTTTATAGGATTTTTTTCATCTTACATTTTTACGAGAACTCAGTTGAAATCATTCCTTCCTATAGCAGTGGAAATTTCATATATGAATGAAATTCATATGAAATTTCATCGAAATCGGACCACCCCATTTAGAAACTGCAGATTTCTTTCCATTTTCTTTTTCAAAACCAGCCATTGTGCCAAAATCAATATGCTGGATTAAATTGTGAGCAATGATTTTGTTCTTACCTTTAAGAAAGTTGTTGGGAAAATGGGTAAAAATAGAGATATTCCCAAAATTTGTCAAGATAACCAGAGAAAGCTTAAGATATCTGACTTCAATTTAAAGATTATCCTTTGCTGCTGAATGGCTGAATGGCAGGCTGAGAAATACAACAAATTTCCAACTATCTGTGAGATGGCTTTTGGAAATACTTTCCACATTGAATGCGTTTGCATGCATCCAATTTAAGTCTTACTGCTTAAAGTAGGTTTAAAAGTTTGAAGTAAGGATTTGCATACTACAAAGTGCTGTCAACCAATATATGTAGATCCACTAGACACCAAAAATTCGCTAAATTCAATACTACTGATTTTTCCAAAAACAAAAAAAAAATATTTTGAGAAATTGATACAAATTGTAATCCAAATAAAATTTTGAAATTGGAGATTTAATGGAAATATGTGTCCCAATAGGCAATATAACAATTAAAGCTGACTTTGTCGTAAATATTAAAATGCATTTAAGCTCTTCATCTTACGTACAATATATACCGGTATGTATAAGTGTACTACCAACGCATTGAAGAGTTGGAAATTCATGGTCAACAATCATAGGCTGGATTCCACTACAAAGCTATGCCCAAAATCACAAATAATTCAAAGTGAACATTTTGATTTAGGATTTCACTCTCTCAGAGGCAAACATGAACTCAATTTCAGCGGCATCAACAAATTTAAACTGGGTTAACAGGTGCGTTTATGCGTATCAATAAGCGAAAACTCGAATTAACTTCCCCCAAAGCGGCCAATCTGAACCAGCGATGAATGGACTCGTTTTTTGATTTCGTTTCGTTTTTTCTACTGCAGGGAAAATTCTTAAACTCACTTGATGTGTGTTTTATATGGTTGGCAAACGATTTCTCATCAAATGGGAAAATCTACCAAATGCAGAGAAGGAAACCAACAAATAAAAACGACGACACATCACAATATGTTCATGGACGATGGAGACCGTAAATGGAATTTCATTCATGTCTTCCATACACTTTTACTTGCTTCTTGGGCGTCTGCTCTATGCGAGCGAACGAGTCAGCATCGTTAGTCACTTCTACGTCATGAAAAACGGACACTACAGCCACAGCAGCAGCAGCAGCAGCAGCATTAGATGTGGTGGCCATGAATGACTTAGGCATCTTATTGAACAAAATTAGAGGCACTTCTTTTTGGCCAAAACCAAAAATGGCTTGCAGCGCTTCCACACATCAAAGAGTTGCCAACTGTTTTGTACCGCATGTGTGTGAGCTGGTGACACCGATGATGATGATGATGATGATGATGATGCTTGGCTGTCTATCCAACGCCAGACAGACGAACAGCAATCACATGCGGCTTTTATGGCTTTAAGTGTCTTACCAGAACTGAGCGCAACGTTCAAGTGTTCTTTATATAACGACCGATGGGAAAATTTGGCCATAGGAAAATTGTGATGGCCTTAAATGAATTTCTTGCCTCGGTGCCGATAGTAAGAGAAAAAGGAAACCTAAACAAAAAGTGTGTTAGCGAGTTTCATTTCTAGATCCGTCAAATTGTTGTGACAAGAGCCCGTCAAGAAAATGGGTGGCCAATTTTGTTCGTCACATGGACGTTTGATGGCAGAGCTGTGGTGTCTCCTTGTTCATTTGGAGAAATGGATGGCCGGAGATCAACTTTTGCTTTTCTATTGCCAAAAATATCGACCTGATGTGATAAGTTGTTGGCGGAAGTAGAGACGGTATCGCTGACTGGCGCATATTCGCTGATGTCCGTCCATGTTGTTAATACAATTGACATTCTTCAGTGTTCGCCCAAATTAAGTTGTGGCACCCGCCCCCTCCGAGACTCACGCAAGCGATTTAAACGCTATTTGGCCTTATGACACTCATGGATGGCTTCTTGCCTGAGTGTTGTTGTTTATTTAGGAATGTGAAAACAAAACAGACAAAGAAATTATTAATTTTATGTTGCTATTTGTTTTTATTACCGTCATGTTTAAGGCTTGGGAAAACAGCGACTAAGAAAGGGAGAAAGCGTCAATATCTGCACATGCGTTTCAGGCTTCAAGAATTCTTTAAATTTTGTTACAAAGAAATTGATGGTTTTGTTGGAGCCAACCAAGTGATCGACCATGAATGAGCGGATTGATGGATGAATAGATCTGCGTAAAAGTAAAAGTTATGATGGTGCGATTAACCAAATTCGCATATTTTTTGTGTGTAAATTTGTACGTAACACTACGTGTCTGATGTGTTACAGGTGCGGCGTTTGGATAACTTTGAAATCTATCAGACAAGGTAAGATTCGTGTTTCTTTTCATCTCGCTGCTATAAAATTTACATAACAGTCCGTCAGTCCAAAATGGGTCAAAATGTGTAATTGTTTTTGTTTTAGTTTCGGCGATCTGCTAGACATATTCATGTGTACTTTTCTTTCTGTGTTATTTCTTTCTAGTTCGGTTGTTCAATTTGGAATGTAGATTTCTTTTTTGTAGATCTGTCTTCATCAACAAATTTTGCTTCAACATTGAAAAATCTCTTAAAATCAAAGGGAATGGTTAGTGAAGAGTTTCTAGCATTCAGCGGATTGGATTTTAGATTCACTGATCGTAAACTCACAGAATATCAACTTGAAAAGCTTTTCTTAAGCATCTAGCATTTGAGGATAATTCAGATGCCGAAACTCAAACAGTAGTAAAACCCATCGTGTAGGACTTCAGGGACAGTTTACCTATTTCGAAGAATATATATGTATATATGTATATACATATGTGTATATAGTATATATAATGAAAAGGCCATTGAAGGGTTGAATGGTAATCACGCACCCCTAAAGAGAATTCTTTGCGTTTGTGTGATGTATTGGTTATGAGAAAGCCACCCTAAATATGGATGGATGGCACTATTATTTACAATTGGAAATTAAAGACATAGTGCATCCATACAATAAGTTCATATTCAATTTCAAACTTTGGGATAAAGGGTAACCGTACGTTTTCGGAGGTGGCCTTTAAGAAATCTATTACTCGTTAAATAGCGCCTGTTGTCATTCTCTTTTAGGCAATGACCTTTTTCCCCTCTATTTCCCGATTGATGCGATCAATTACTTTGCCATACAATGTAAAAAGACTGTGCTAATCGGCGAAAACGTGACCACAGTATCGACCTTTAGTGGATTACATTTTGCCTTCAGATTACTTTCCGACAAATGTGATATCACTGCAGCAAAAAAATCACGCACATCAAAACTGCAATTATGAACTATTTGCTTTGTACAGCAGCGCAATCAGAAAAGAAACTCGCAGTAATCGACACAAATTTTCTGAGAGAGCCCTTGTGCTGAACACATATCGAGGAGATGTAAATATCGGTGTAAATGAGTGGATTTAATGTGTGCAAGTGTACGAGTACACACACATTTCTACTATCTACTATCAATGTGTATGTCCGCACATACAAATCGTACAGATAAATAATAATAGTAATAAAATGCTTAATCAACTGCACTCATGATTGGCAAATTGAGCTCCATCATATTTCTTTAGACGGAGCCGATCGCTTAATAAACCCACTGTGTGCGGCCAATGAATTGTGAACGATGCCAATATTTTACATTTCAGTAATTTAGAAAATAGAAATGAAAAGGGGTGTAATTAAAAAATATAAATTTAATATAATATATAAAATATAAAACTATCAATTGTGGATTGTACGAAATGTGTATAATTCGTTTATAAAACCTTTTAAATACAATGTGGGTTTTAATTCAAACTCTTACGAATGTCAAACATTTTATGCGGAAAAGGTTCGAAATTGTATACATTTTTGGGGATAATGAGTTTTTCTAGGGGTTTGATTGAAGGCCCATGCTATTTTAAGATTACTTTCTCAATGTTTACACATTTTCATAACAAAAAGTTAACTTTCCCGTCGTTTAATCTTGATGTTTTAGTTATAGTTATGGATCTTTGAGAATACTACACCAATTGCTATAAGATTTAAGGCAGGTTTATAGAAGATTCGTGTAACAACAAAAGTTGTGGCTATGTGTGAAAGTTGATCATTTCGCATACATTTTTCCAACCTTGTACTCGATTCTAGTATTATTCATGGAACCTACGCTAGAACGAGTTCTGATGACCTACCACACCATAGGGCGGTCTCAAAACTAGCCAAAACTACCATACTTACGTATAGATAGATGGCGCCAGTAGTTTGAAAAAAAAAGTGGTTTGTGGTTATGTGGTAAAGTTGATCATTTCGCATAAATTTTTCCAACCTTGTACTCGATTCTTGTATTGTTCATGGAACCTATCTTAGTACAAGTTCTGATGACCTACCACACCATAGGTTGTTACAAAGTGTAACATGTCGGTTGCAATTTATTACCCCGTGTTGTCTGTCAATTGTTCTTCAATGGACTAAAGTCTCCCCTCATTTCTTCCATACTCGTATATATTTTGAAAAATTTCATAAATATTATAACATTTTCGTGCTGTTATTGTACTCGTACGTGAAATAGTCAATTTCTAAAACGGGTTCACAGGTTCCAAGCGCATAATATTTCTCAATATTTTGAACAACATCATTTTGAGATCGAAATTGTTTCTTACGATTTGTCACATAAGAAAGGGCGAAAACAAAAACATTTTGCCAACTTTTTTATTGTCCCTAATATGAACCAATTCTGTGAAATTCCGTTTTATTCGTAAATGTCAAATTTTAGACTAATGTCATTCCATAAAAATTGTGACATTTGTGGTCCAGCATTGACCGAATACCGATTCATTGTCAGCTGTATAGGTACGTCAAAAACGTCTACCGTCCATACTCGTATACAATAGATCAACTAGAATCATTCAATAACCAAAATTAACCTGTTTATGATTGTAAGACGTTTTCAGTTTCCTATCTCATGGTCTCTATCGTCGCTTTAAAAGATGCGCGAACTGGAGAGGGTGGTTGTTGTAGTTATTAAAAGCATTTTTAAATATGTGGCTGTTGTTCATAAGCATCTTCAATTGGTGCCGAACCGTAGATACTAAAAAGAGAAAAATGCCAATTTAGATTTCGTTTTGCATTCCATACAGCTAAGAAAAAAATGATGATCCTCCTGAAATGTAATCGAAGGAAGTTAATGAGAAATCTACTTAGATTGTTCGACGATCATGCTCGTATATACTTTTTTATTGTCCCAGACAATAATTTCTATCTAATATTGTGAGGCATTTATTGAGTTTTAATAGGCGCAGCACTGGCTTTATGTTCTACATAGTCCTTAACGTTTGAATTACCATCTAAGGAATTTGAAGTTACCATCTAAGGAATTTGAAGTTATTTGCTGAATTGCACAACAAAAGCGAATTCCCGCAAGGCATATATAGGTAGAGTGTTGCCATTGTTCATAATTCAATGCCCCCGTACTGTATATGCATATGTGAATATGTCCGTATGAACGCGTGTGTGCATCCATACGTCTTTATACCTTTCAATCTATTGACGTTATTGACGGCTACATATCGATTTTGTTTTATGTCTAAAGTGAAAGATAATGGCCAATTGGACAATGATTGTCGTTATTGTTGCTCTTGTGTTGCAAAAAAAAGTAACAGTTGTTCAATTTTATGATATTTCCCCATCATAAACAGCCATCATTGAGTCGCTGAGTTTCCTTCCGCAATGGAAAGTGTTCATTTGTTGCGCATTACGAAAACCAGAGGAAATACAATGTGATTACTACTAATTTCCAGTGCGAAATGACCAACATTTATCTACCAGCTCCCGAGCGCCCGCATGATATTTGACTACTGGGCAAATTCCGCAACTTCTGAAATCGAAGCACTTGAATATTCATTACCAAGCGGTCGCAACGGCGGCCGCAAAACCGTTACACATACGAGTACCTCCATCTATTCGCGCACACACTTCAAACATCATATCGAAGTGGGCGATCTTGAGTAATTTCGAAATGCGTATCTTAATTCTGCACAGGTAAACTGATTGGACACGAATGATTCTCATAATTCTTATATTTTTCCAACGGATTACCAACAATTGGCCACAACTACAATGCCCCAGCTTGAGCAAATGATCTCGAGATAAAGTGAACACGTACGTAAATGGCTTGAACAATTGGTGCTACTTGTGTGACTTGGTTTCAGTTTTTGGATTTTCTGTTGCTTCTCTTTTGGCCAAAAAGCAGCACAGACGGTCGCAGTCGAGAACAAATCGAGATCATTCAACTTTGATAACACCGAGAATTTTGTTCTTATGGGTGATAGGAGTGATAGGAGTTCACTGATCGGCCGACTAGTATGTGTTTGTGCGAGCGTGTGCGTGTGCGTGTGTGTGCGAATTTTACTTAGAATGGCTACTACGTGGCTCTCCCAGAGTTTTGGGCATGATCTATCGATCTATCTGTATGTCATGCACGTTTCACCGATTCCATTATTCTCCTTTCGTATGCATAGGAGTATCGATGGAATGAATTGCGAAAACGTAATGTGAAAAAAGGAAAATAACGACCATTGTGATCGTGGGACGGGTGGACGGCAAGCAGGTTATGGTTTTTAAGTCATACGTCAGATGTGCGTACGCTCAATTATGCGGCCCAGTGCTGAAACAGAAACGTTTGCCATTAATCCATTGATTTGTTCGGTGGTACGGGCAGGGGTCATGGTTTTATCTGCAGACGTAAGAAATGTTGGTATTGGGTTTATGGAGTCTACTTGAGGTCATTTAACTTTTTACTTGGGTAGAGTTTGGAAGTAACAATTAACAATACTCGTCGGCATGAGATATGGTTTCGAATAACACCAATTTATGCATTTTGATTGTTTTGGAAAAATATGTGTGTGTTTCCCTACAAGTATCGGAATACACATTTGTGTGTATGAGTGTCTGCATGCAAAAATTGCATCTGTATGCATGTATGTCCCTCTGATAGTGTACGTTATGGTCAATAGACCATGAGGCGGAAATACGGCCAGTCAGACGCTGGTCGGTCCGTCTAACTATCCGTTGCCACAAAAGCTGAGATTGTGTGACACGATCTATTGTGGTACAATTGCGTTTAAGTGGATGTTAATACCATCGCCAGCCACAATACGTACAGTGGACACAGCTGCTGGTGTTGCTATAAATGTAATTGTTGCTGATGGTACTTATTAGGTGAACGGTTTCCCTACTTGTCACCAAACGGGAAGGAAATCAAAACGCCGAGTTATGTTAATAGACAAATAAAAACATACATCAACTATTACATAATTTTATTGCAATACAAATTGTTTTAATGTCAATTAGAAGATAAAGTGGGATATGAGACCGCTTTAGTTTAGCATTAAACAACTGTTATTGAACCAATAAAACTACAGACGTAAGAAAAAAGTGTTTCTATTACAATGTGCAAGGTGGAAATGAAATAAGTAAGACCAGTTTTTATTTGTACTTTTTTCTTTGCAAAAAATCTTCATTTATTCGACCAAATTTGTTTCTGGTAAAACATACCTGGTTAGGTGTTTGGCTCAGTGGAAGAAATCCGGTTCGAAGAATACTAGGGCGGTCTCAAAACTAGCCAAAACTACCATCCTGACATATACATATAGATAGATGGTGCCAGTAGTTTGAAAACAAGTAGTTTGTAATAAAAGTGGCAACCTTATAAAACATATGATTTAAGTTTCAGGGCGCCACGTTTTTCAGTAAACGATCTCAGTGATTTTGTAAACATGGAAAAAATTGATCACCGTTATGTAAATCAATATTTCCATTTGAAAGGTCTCAGTCCAACCAATATTAATCCTACGTTTACGACTGTAAAATATTGGGCAAAGTTTAAACGAGGCCGCACCAAGACGAACATTGTAGTGGTCGACCACCACACACAGTTAAGAAAATCCACAAAATGGTATCGAATGATCGTCGGCTTCAGCGCGGGCTAACTTAAATGATAGGCATGTCAAAGAGTGCCATACACCGTATATTGACCAAAGATTTGAAGCTCAGAAAGTTGTGCGCAAGATGACAAGATGGGTGCCGCGCCTACTTTCAATGGAGCAGAAACAACGTTGTGAAGATGTTCCAGTATAGCGTTTGGCGATATCTCAGCGCAATAAAGCCGAATATTTGCGTCGATTTATAACCATGGATGGGACATGGGTCCACCACTTCACACCTGAGACAAAGGAGCAGTCAAAGCAGTGGACTGGAATGGAATAATTGTGTCCAAAGAAGGCGAAGACGGTTCCATCTGCAGGCAAGGTAATGTCGTCTGTTTTTTGGAAAAGGAAAAACCGTCAACAGCGAATATTATGCTAATTTATAGCAGCTTTAGATGATGAAATTATGGAAAAAGTCCGCATTTGGCGAAAAAGAAAGTGTTGTTTTATCAAGACAATGCTCCAGTTCACACATTCACTATTGCGATGGCCAAAATTAATGAATTAAACTCCGAATTGCTTCATCACGCACTTGAAAAAATGACTCACTGGTAAAAGATTTGCCAACAATAAAGATGTGAAGTTTGCGGTTGATGGTTATTTTAAGGAGTTTAGCAGTTCTTACTATAAACAGGGTATAGAAGCTATTGAATATCGCTAGAAAAAGTGTACCGAGCTAAAAATTTCCCAACTTCTTTGTTAGGTCGGCTAGTTTTGGGACCGCCCTCGTACTTGTATAAATGAAGAAGACGATCAGCTTAACCTTGACTTCTCTTGCTTTATGTTTAGCGCAATATTGGGCCGACTGTTCGGTTGTTTCCGAATTATAAGTATAAGTACAGATCTGAGTTTCATCTCCCGTAAACAAAAAAAATTGGTTGTTTGTGATGGTTAAAATTTCTTTCAAAATTTAGGTCTGTCTGTATTTTTGTTTAGTATTTTTCAACAATCACACCCACAGCAATGGCGGTAGTTCACAAATGTATACAAATTGCAATGCCTATTTATTACCGACATACGTATATTGCTTTTGATCAAAGAGTAAATGATAAAGTTGCTAGAGAGTTGCATTAGTAAGTTCATATCTACTGGTTCAGTTTAACCCACTGGGGTCACAGTATCGTGAACGATGCATTGACTCATTACCAAATAAGTGGACTTGGCGAAAACATCTCTTTTGACTGTTTCCCCTATGAATATTTTTAATATTTTCCACCAACCACGACGACAATTAGGTCCCTCAAAGGGTATATGAGCTGGGATGACTCTTTTTTGTACTCGTACATGTCACCCTCCACAAAGACAGATATTAAAAAAAAAATACAGAAAATGTGTATTTTTCGAGAAGCGGGTTCTCTTAGATTTTTGCATCAACATACATTTTGAAAAGAAAGTGCTGAAAAAATGAAGTGGAATGTCTTATAAATCAAAAGGCGTTGGGAAATTCAATACCATTTTTGAATTTTTCCGGTGCGATTTATTTATTTTAAATCGCTATTGGTGAAATATGTTACGCTGTGCTTTTTTGCAAATCAACCACAAATTCAACTTGTAGGAAATATTTGGATGTCGAGTATAACGCATACGTTACTATAAACTCCTTACAGTTTGAACCCAAACAGCACCAATCTTTCTTAATTTGATCCACAGCAACAGCAAAAACTAAGTACATAACATTTTTTGGTTTGCCCGCTTTTTACTGCAACAAAATCGAAATTTTCATTGGGGTTTGTGTAAGGTGGAAACGAATTTTTAAACCATTTAAGCTGCATAATAGACTCACATTAATCAGCCCGTCCAAATTTCGCTTATATTCTTTACAATGTTATATTCCCGTACCTTCCAAATTTCCTGAGGTCGTTAAAAATTAGTCAACAGCTGGGTCATCAGTGACACTGCTGAAGAGCCAAATAGCGCAGCTGGCCAATTTCCGATGACACTCCGATATACACATACAGTAGCTTTTAGCCTCTTAACAGATACTCGTATGTGGTGCACAATACGCTACATGTAAACATCATCGCCATTGTCTTGGTGGTTTCTTGAGTGTTAACATCCTGCTATTAGCATTAAATGCACCACCATTAACAACTCACTCATTCATCCGTCCATTCTGCTCTGCTCTAAACTGCTGCTGTCATAGCTACACTTCGCATCCGTAATAAGCTCGTGCCAATTTCCGCTTTCCAGATCAATTTCTCACATCAAGAAGGGGGCAAATTCAAATCCAAATTAGTTTGTGGAAAACACATGTTACAATCGTGCTATGCAAATAGGGTGCGATGTTTGCAAAACGACGTCATCGGGCAATTTGTGGTCAACTTTTTGACACTACATTACTACTATTATTGTTATTATGCTAATCACAAAATTATTTGTTTCAACAAAATCTTTGGGTACCTTGCACAATCTCACATTGGTAGTTGTAATTAACAAACAACCCTAAAATGAGGTGTTGCACGTACAATCAATTTTGAACTGCTCACCGAGGTTTCATTCAAAATGCAGCTGCAATTCTAAGAAAAAGAAGAAAAAGACACAACGTTGCTGGAAGAAATACATCGAACGATGACAACAAGAAACAGCAAACTTCAGGTGGTGCAACTGCAGCAAAAGATTGATGTAAGTGACTAACTATGGCTGTACAGCACATAGTTACGGGGACGGTATGAACCACGTGTTTATTGCACGAACGGACGGACCCATACCCAACAACCCATAGAAAACAAAGAAGAAATCTATAAATCCATCGTCACGTCTACCACTCTTTAGGTAGGAAGTAGAATAAAAGCAGTAGATGGAAATCATATCCACTCATTCGTATGCACTCCTATCTCAAATTTCACTTGATCCAGAGATGCAGGGAAGCACTGGCCGTAGAAAAGTACCCTGAACAGTTGGTCGTTGTGGTGTTGTTGCAGTTTCAGTTACATCTGGCTTGACTGTAATTACAACTGACTTGATGGCGTTGGACTTGGTGAAATAGAGAAAAACAGGGATTACATCAAGTAGCAACTAGTTTGGCAAGTTGTTTTTCGTATAACTTTCTAGCATATGAATGAAAAGGTCTAATTCGATCAAAAGGTACTGAAGAAATCAAAAGTGCCAACAACTGAAAAAGAAATGGATAACAAAATGGAAGTGTAAAAGAAAATGTTCATAAAAAAAAATGACAAAAAAAATTGGTAAAATACCGGGAGTTTTGTTCTGTGTATCATTCGATCAGCATTCATTTTCATTCCCAAATAAAATGAGACTTTCGATCAATATCTGCGAAAATTTTGAAAATTTATAACAACATTTTTTGAGTGCGTTTCGAAAATGTCATTACTAACTTCGTCAATAGATCATAATTGGCAGAATGCGAAACGCGCGCTGATTGCCCTGAGAATAAGAAACGATTTTTTATACATTATCCAAGAGACACTAACAACGACGGTACGCAAATGCTCACGAGCATAACTCATTACTCATAGCCGCCGTGAGCAGCTACACACATCAGTAACACATTGCTTATGAGCAATATGCAACTTCACACGTCATTCACAACCGTGTTTCAAAAAATATGAAAAAGTCAGAGAAATATCTCAATTGGAAAAAACGGATATCAGATATATAAGGAGTTTCGGCAAAATGTAGGCCTTAACATGGTGTCAAAAAATGTTCAAAAAATTTGTTAAAATACGTTAATCGATAAAATATCTTACTTCAAACAATTTGACAGCTAAATCAAAATTTGTAGCATTTTTCAACGCAGAGTTGATTTTTGTGCATAAATTCAGAGTAAAATTGTAAATTAGTTATTTAATTACGTACGAGTATACGTTACGTTTTAGAGTTGTTTATATCTCATGCTGATAGTATGAAGCTTATTGAAATTGGAAGGCTTTTTAAGTAACATTAGGCAGCAGCATCTGGTGTACACGCTTAATTATTTAGACAACAAAAGTAAATTTTTAACCAACATTAATAACTTTTGAAAAGGCTGTAAAATTATATATCATTTGGGCAAAGTTAGAACATTTTTGATATAAATGGATTTCATTGTAAATAATAATATTTATGTATATCTACCTATTCAAAAGTGAATATTTTTGAGAAATATTTATTATAAATTTATATATATTTTATATTTAGTTCTTAATTGTTGTTCCATTCATGCGATATTCTCTGAAATTTGGAACTACAAATTGAAAAATTTCAATGCATTTGAAATTTTCCGAGAATTTTCTGGATCCCAAGAAATATAAATATTTTTCCATATTCCCCATGAAATAAAATAATCCATAAAGTTGCATATCCCAATTTACACACATTCTTAATGTGCTTCCTTTCAGTTGCAGTTTCTTATGAACAAAAAAAGACAAAAAGAAATTTGTTAGCTTTATTTAAAACATGTCTGTCATGCGAATAAAATATAATTGAAATATTTTCAAGGTACTATTTTTGATTGCGTAGGCAATAGAATGGACGATCTTAATGTAAAACTGCACTTAAAATGGCGCTCTCATTGCCAAAAACTGCTTCTGATGCAAATCACTGTACGACAGTCCCTAAAGAAATGGACAAATCAGCAAATCAAATTCTACAACGGATCTGAAGGATCTCAAGGCTTGGTACCCTAAGAGCTGTAAATAACTATGGTCCTTCAAGCCGTTTTTCATTTCATTTCGTTTTTCAAAAAGAAAGAAAGCGTCTTATGGAAATGTACATGTTTGGTAACTAATTTAAGTAGTAAATTTTCAAAAATTGAGTATTATTATTTCAACAGTTTTAAATGTATGGGACATGTAGCGGATGGAGACTGGAGATGAAAAGTGGGTTAAAATTATTATTGTTTCAAGTAATAGAATGAAGGTTTCACCAGTACATGTCTAAAAGCGGAAAGCGGTATTTAGCGTAGGTCGTAACTAAGGCACAACAAGCGTCTTATGCCCAACAGCCGGAATACCAGAAGCTGTGTGGCCGGTGGTCACACTGTTGCTTCACATATCGGTTTTGTAATGAAGAAATACATAAATTATTTTACAGTTTTTATTGATTAACGATTATTAACGAATCTTTTGTGGTTTCCAACAATGTTCGTTTGCCGCTTGTTGAATACATCGCTGGTTGCGAACATTTCTTACGCAATGATCACTGTTCCATTAGGGTGTGAAGAATGACATACTTGCAAGTCTCTACGCAGTCTTCTGGCAGCTTTTGTGGCACAACGCCTAAGAGCGTCAGAAGTTATGACTGTAGCGAAGTATAAACCTTAAACGACAAATTCATAGAAAAACAATCGGACGCAGATCTTAAAGATCTGACAAAGCGAACATCAGGTTAAATGGACCAGTCACGTTATGGCAACGAGTATTTACCTTTTTTGTGCTACGAGTAATATGCAAGTTTTTTTCCATAACCTCGATATCACTTGCAGTACTTGCTACTCTTAAATAAATATGTGGCATATTACGAATGTTCGTATGCCATTACGTGTCCGTGCGTCCACATTTTATGCGTGCGTGTGCGTTTATGCAACTGGCGACCAGAGATTATTGATTGTGCAGTTGGTCTCCTCTATTAACTGGATTTCTTTCTCTGCAGCAAAACGTTGTTACAGCATAACAACTTTGGCCAGGATCAGCTGTATTGGCGATTGCGGTGGGTTTTATGACAGAATGCGAATTGCGCGTATGTGCAAGTTTTTCGTTAATTACGATTTAAACATCCTCATCAGGAAAAACAAGTTGTTATTGTTAGTGGTTTGGCTTTTTGCCGTCACAAATATGGGTTTATAGTGTTAAAGGAAATTTATTGTTCCCCCCCCATTACTCATTTTAACTTGTTCTGCACACAGCTGTGACGACTGCCTGATGCCAGAAACACCAGTAGATTTTGCAATAAAACGCTAAATGTGGTATCAGCTGATAAGCAAACATTTCATTCTGGAAATTAAGTGACACTACTGACCATTTGGCCACAATGCCAGAGAATACGTTCAATTAATATATCCGAGTTTTATCTATGGGCTGCGGACTGCCCGTCGCAAGAAATTGCTGTAATTAGCTGCGGCAACCAGGAGAAAGTTCGGAATGTCCTAGCTTATCACCTCTTTGGCTAAAGTGAAAAAAATCTTGGTGGACTTGGTAAAATTAATATTTTCATTTATTTTTGAGTCATAAAGTAATAATTTTGTCTTTTGACATTGCTGGTACAGCTGTTGTTGTTATCGTTATCAGTAAAAGTAAATTGTTTTGAGGACCGTCGTTGCAACAGAGACTGAATGTTTCAGTTTCGTGTTTTTTTTTTTCCTTTTCTTGGAGGAATGACTTTCGCTTTTGCTTTGGTCCCAAACCGAAAATTACAAGTGATAACAATTCACTCTTGGGTAACAACACTATTTACCTGTTTTAGTATACTGACTATGTACGAAACAACAACCTATATAATTACGAAAACATAAAATAAAGCATTTCAGAGAAAGAAAACCTGTAAATTTGGTGTCCAGCAGCCGGCTGAATGTGCTTCAAAAGGGCGTTGCATACAAAAGCATAGGCATATGAGCATTTGTTGGTGCTGGTCAATTAAGTAAAATCAATTGTTGGCAATTGTACTCGAAAAGCAGCAAGACAAATTGTCTGTTTTATCTTATGTTCACAAATGTCACCGAT
The DNA here is from genome assembly GCA_019455685.1 of Philornis downsi. Lineage (NCBI taxonomy): Eukaryota > Metazoa > Arthropoda > Insecta > Diptera > Muscidae > Philornis > Philornis downsi. The sequence goes on along the minus strand of JAHXMU010000737.1, from coordinate 6,547 downwards.
TTTCTGACAAATGCACAACGTTCATGAACACTTTTCCCTATTTTGACAATGAATTCATTGATGATCGACAATGACGAACAATCGCTTGGATGAGCCGACGCACGAACCGACGCTGATGACAATCATCAATCATTGCTACAATTGTGTTATCGAAGAGAAAGTCCCGTAACATGGCCCGGCCAATGATGACATTAACTTTGGCATATCATTGCGGTCATCATCGTTATGATGACTGGTTGGTGCCAAAAATGCATCATCATCTGTCAATGATTTGAATTTTGCGAGTCGAAGATGCCAAAACAATAGCGATAATGTGTTCCATTGATATAAATGTGAATGTATTGCTAAAAATCTTTTCAAGTATGCACATACACTCACAGTGGCATGTTATATGCATGTGTAATTATATAAAATAGCCAAGCACACTTTTTCGCCAACAATTTCAGATTGGATTTAGAACTGCTCTGTCAGTATTTGTAAATGCATCGTCTATCTGACTTTGTACTAGGATTAGCACAATGACTGTGCATCTATAATATTTTTCATTAATCTTCTTCTAGCCTTCGAGAAATATTGTTTAACATATTAATAAAGAATTTATTCTGAGCCGCCTTAATTGTTAAACAAATCTTTACGAATCTTTACCTCATAAATAAAACATTTTGAATTGCAAAAAGTAGGTTGTATATCTTGAAGTAAATCTTCAGAAGTTGTATTATTTAAAATTTCTTATTTTTTTAGTACATTTCAGACTCACATTCGGTGAGTGTCACAAAATGGGATCTACTGTGTAAATTATATTTGTTTAGAGTGAGTTTCAAACATGGACCAATTTTGCATTTCTCAGTATTTTGGGCGAAAGAAACATAAAAATATTTTTTAAAGCAGGTTTGGATGTGCAAACTTGTCATTTCATATACGAGTATATGAAACTTAGGTATATTTCGAAAATGTTTGGCGAATGTCTCACACAGCGAGACGATCGGAATTTTCAGCAAACAGTGTCGAAATCCGAACATCAAAACTTATCCAAAATAATGATCAACATTTTATACAGATTTTCTGAGACATGCATTAGAATATATGGGATATTCCTTGCGTCTAATCCTCTGTCGAGAAGCATAACTAGAAAAATCGAGGATCATTGAAATCTTCTTCTCTCAAAGATTATCAGTGTTGCGGCCAGTGTTGTTTATTTTCATCATTTTTAATCAAGACGTGAGACCAGTCCTTAAAGAACTATACTTCTTTTAGAAAGTGTTTGCGTTCTTTCTTCCCCAAAGACAGTATTCTACCAGGGCCCCTGCCTAATTACCTGTTAATACTTCAGATTCGCATTTTGTTTTCCTTCCTCTAGGAGGTCGCAGGCAAGTCGTCTTAAAACAGCCAGCGGGAATGTAATTTTTTGTTGTTTTCTTCAATCGAGCAGCTCTCTCTTGCTCGCTTGCATTTTTTTGTCTAAAGTTCCCGCGCAAGAGAACTTTATTAGTCAAAATTTCACAGTCGACTATGACATATTGCACCTTCATTCATCATCCTGGAGGCGTGATGAAAGACTTCAAATTTTTTCTCACTCAATACTATTCGCTTTATTTATAAGTTACAATGAATGTATCGTACTTACGTACGATCAATTACCAATTGATCGATTACTCTTTCAACATTTCGTTGTTATGTAGATTCCAAATGATTAAATATTTTAGAACAATTTTACACTGGAAGCTATCGATTTCCCAATGCGCTTCTGACCATCCATTATCTGTGCATTATGGAAATGTTCGCCATATGAAAGTGCATTATTCTTTTCTATAATTGGAATAAAAACGCCACAATGATACCAATTTATGCAAGTTTTAATTTCTGCCGTTTTTTTTTTTAAACAGGAGTGCCCCTGTTTTATGCATGATTACAACTAAATTAAATTATTTTGTCTTTGGCAACCATTTACGTAATAATTGATTTCGATTGTAGTCTTGGTTTTAATTTCAATGGAGAATGTGGAGAGTATGTGAATTCATTCAGGAAATGGATAATTTCACCAAAAAGAAATTTAAATTGCGATCGTATTTTGTGGATCTTTCTAGTTTCCATTTATGACTATTTGATCAATTGCTTGATTTTCAATGTTACGAAGTTACCCTCTTCTACGAAGATCTGTATCTCAAAGAGAGGTGTAGAGGCGCGGTCTTTTGGACTTACGCAAGCCACAGTTCGAATGCCTGTGTGTAATTGATAGCCCGCGGCTTAACCTTCTTTCATTCAAGCGCGACCGTTTGTGCGGAGACACACTACACCAGATACACGTACACGTACGGAAATGCGTCAATATGTTAGTGCGAGCATCCATCCACATATACCAAATAAAACAAATTGCCGATAATTACGACGCATACAAGCGTCTAAGTATGTATTTATTTATTATACCTATACATACACACAATAGTATACATATGATAACATGTTATATAATATATCACAAGTATTATGAGTATGCATTGTAAAAGTAACTTGTCCACTATGACCACATGAGCTACGTTACTCTACCCTTGCATATCATTTTCTGCCGCTGAATGCCCTTTCAGCGCACGCGCGTGCTCGCCGTCTCAGCGCTGAGATGTCAAATTTCATATTTCTTGCAAAAATACCGCCGCCATGGCTGATGTTTCTCCTTATCGATATTTCAATTTCTTATTAAAATGAATCCAGAGAAGAAACCCATAATCGTATGCAACGTGATGCAACGAGCCAACCCGAACACAGCCCCAGTACAGCAACAATTCATGCGAGCACCACTCAAGGGTTATGGAAAATTTAATGGAGTTTTAACACTCGTTTGCACGTAAATTTGTACGTTAATACATGCTTATATGCAACGAATACATATGTAAATAACATTTCACATAAAGACAAGAAAAAGAAAAGAAGTGCAACAACACAAATAATACAACATTTTGCAAAACATAATAATTTCATGCATGCAACATGTTCATATTCAGACCTAAACCTGTTCACATAATTTTGGGCTTCAATTCAATTCATGTCATAATCGTGCTAATATTCGACAACGAGGCTAAAGAAACACTTGAATTTTGTTTTCATGTTGCTGTAGTTGTTGTTGTTGTTGTTTTTTGTTTACTTACAGTTTACATATACTGAGTCTTTAAGTCTCTTTTTCGCTTTATTGTTTAAAAACAATTTTCGTTAAAAATCGAAGGAGATTTGCGTACATTTCGTCAATATTTATCTAATTATTTACAAATAAAGAACACATGGAAATCGTTAATTCAGCAGCGAAAACCAAAAAAATCAATACTTTAATATTTTAGTATATGAATAAACCAATATCATAATATTTGAGCATTACAATATTTCAAATTGAACTAGCAATGTCTGAAACCACAGTTATTAAATCAAAAATATGGAAATGTAACTATTGCCGGGAAACAATTACAATTATGGCGGAAAATATCGGCAGTCGACAGATAACCAAAAAAAAATTGTAAAGAAAATTGACATTCTAAGAAAGTGCTGAAATATATACATATGATTACTTTTTACTTGATTTAAGAACGCGCGAAAATAGTAGGCTCTTAAAGTACGCAAACTTCCTCGAAAATTTTTTTATTTATTTCAAGTTTCACTTATTCGTGTCAAGTAAAATGTACTTGTATTGGTTAGATTTTGTATACTTATTTTGAGTATGTTTTCAACCCAAATTTTGTTTGAATTTCCTTAGATGCTGTGTTATTTGCATATCGCATTGGCACAACCATTGAGATGTTTCATATTTCTCCGGTGAAATGTATGCGGAATGACACTGGCAGTGATACTTTCAATAACAGCATATTAACTTCATAATATTTCCCTCGATAAATCTTCATATGCATCGCCATTCGAAGGAATCCTAATTTTCACACTCATTTCAAATGACTCTTCTCATGTGTTTCACAATGCCGTAGAGTGATCATTTGAAGTCGTTTAAATTGTATTTTATATCAGTTTTAGCATTGTTGCGTCTGTTGTACAGATAAATAATGAAAACTTTCATTGTATTGTTTCTTAGAGAGCAAACGTCCATTCAACTAACTCATAAGAAGGCACTTTCTCTTCTTTTTACACTGGAATTGATTTATGGATTATAGTATGCTAAAGATATCTGATCTCCCTGTGTTAGATATCATATGTTAACTCACAGGTACTATGACAATTTGTCACACTTTGGTTTTTTTTGCTAATTTTGAACCTTGATTATGCATTACGAGTATGTTTTGGTTTGTATTTTGCTAGAGGTTTTGTTGATCTACCATAAACCTCACGTGTTTATGATTTATAACGAATTGCTCTAAAATGTTTATTACAGAGAAAATATATGAACTTAAGATTTCAACTCGTGCGTATACATTCTCCTAAAGATGGTTATAATATACAAAATTATTACTAATTTGAAATAATAATACATACATATATAATTTCTGTATTACTGACTGACTAAATATTGCGATAAGAAGCGATTTGCCAAATTCGAGCTATTGGGGGACAAAAAAGGAAAGAACGGGACAAAAATTGTGCCACTGCATAGAAGAACCTGCTGAAGATAAATCCAAGATATTAAAAGTGTAGTCTCATCAAACGAAGTACGCGCGCGATGAGAGTATTTGTACTTTTAGGGGAAAATAAAGCGTATAAAAAGGGCAAAAGTGGGGCCAAATGGCTGAACCGACAGGCATGAAATTAGAAACGCACTTTCTGGTATTTCTTATTTTTACTTAATTCTTCCTTTTAGGAAAAAGTGGGCACAAATTGCTTAAAACGAAACGCTAAATCTGAAAATCCTTGAGGAATTAATAATTAGTAAGTTTTTTTTTCAAAATTTAGTGCAAAAATTTCATTTTTTACGCAAAATGTAGTACATTAAATTTTTGAAATTACTTTTTTCAAGAAACGCGACATATGAAATACAATATAGAAATAACGTTTTTCTTTTATTACATCAAATTCTTTATCTCAAATCAAATGAAGCCGTAATGGCGATTATTTTGAATTGCGATTTCGTTACAATTAGCAATTAATTCGTTTTAATCCGGTTAACTGATTTATAAAGAACTTCAAGGCTATGTTCTTTTATCGATAGTTAAGAAGTTTGTTTTCTACTTTATCCGTTAATTCAAATACATAAAGTGTATTATATTATACTTGTAATAATAAAGGTAAATAATATTTATTTCATAATATGATATTTATAATATCGTTATTCAACATTTGAAGAGTGTTTGATAATAGTTGTCGGCATTGAATCCAGTCGATCTTCAGCGAAATTTGTGTTGTTATGATGTGGACTGTACCTTTTGGGTGGTAAAGGCAAATTACCCCTATTTACGGTAACAGGTTAGCTGTTGTTGAATTGAAGAAAGTCTTATATTCTTACAATCTCTCTCCTACAATGAGAAATTGTATTAGGATTTAAGTAGAGAGAAAAGAGCAGAGATTAAACCCTAAGAGATTAGAAATATTGGAGAGATATTCAAAGACCACAGACTACAGTCTATCATATAACGCTTATGAAAGGATATGAAAAACAACGAAAGTTCGGTTCACATTACAATTACAATTTTTGACTATAGAATGTGATGCAAAGAAACGCCATTTTTGCTATCTTTTTATCCTATCTTTTAACAACTCAGTGTACTAATTAATTCACAACAGATAGAAGTAAACAGTAAATTTTATAGCATAGATAAAACAAAAGTAATTCATGATTGGATATGTACTGTACACTAATTTCAAGTTCAAATTAAGTACATTTTCAAGTACAGGTTGAGTATTAAGAAACTTAATTTCTTACTTATTACAAATAAGTATAAACGCTGGAAGTTTATACATTTTTGATAAAGGTTTCGGGAGAAAAATATTTCATACTTTTCAATATTTGTATTAGGAGTTATGCCTACCTAAGTTTAATAACTTCTGACTAATTTAATATATCATTGGATGCTTTGGTGAGTTGATGTACGACTAATTGAGCTCACACATCACATTTTGATTTACCCTTGCAAATTTTTAAGGCATGTAAGTCGTAAATTTCACCAATACATATGAACTAATACAATAATAACAATACAACAACAACAATACAATAATAACATGAGGTGGGAGAAACTGGGGTATCTAGCATCACATTCGGTATCTGTCCAGGGGTCACAAACTTATTAAAACTACTAGGCTCAGGATCAACACTTCCTGACAACCCTGATAAAGATATTGCCACAAGAGGTAAGTAGATTACTAATGTAGTAGACACATTATGCTCTACAATATATGTACTGGTATTTATATTATGGGTGGAGCAGTTTCATTCTGGTTTCAAATTCTAAGTTAGGACAAATCCGCAATTTCTGCATGTTTAAGAAAATATTACATTACGGGGTACAAAGCTTTGTTGGATTGGTACAGAAATTGCAAAAGTTATGACAAAAACAATATTTAAGGGTTTAAGATCTCCTTCAATGCAATAAGAGTATGAAAACTATGATATGTTAGTTAAAACAAT
>JAHXMU010000736.1:919372-933311 GCA_019455685.1 Philornis downsi | reverse complement strand
GTCTGAGTGTGAGTTGGAACAATTTAATCTAACAGTCTAGTAGGAAGTTTAAGAGAGTAAAATAATTTGATAGGAATTTAATTTAAGGACAAGACCAGTTGGAATTTAGAGTATTTGAAGCATTTTTTTTAATCAAGTGAATAAGAAAATTTAATGTTAAAAAACGTATTAAAAAACGTATTAAAAATAAAGCGTGATAAAACGCATATATGGATTCATCGAAAAAAAAACACTTATCAAAATATACGCTTGCACAGATAAGCCTGCGTATAAGAGTTGCGAGCAAGGCTACACACTAATTTTCGATGCAAAAATAAAGCGTATTAATATGGGCTTTTTTTCGCAATTATCGCCGTTTTCGAATTTATCGTCGATCTTCAATGCAATATGATTTTAGTTCTTAATTCAGTTCAAGATAATATACGAGGTGTGTTCAAAAAATTAGGTGAATTTTCAAATTTCGCGGACTACGTACATACATTCGACTTTCGATAATTATTTTTTGATGTTGTACACTCGTCCTCAAGATATGTTGACGATTTTATCAATATAGCATATTTAGCTTGTTTGTGAGAGTCATAAATAAGACAAGTGTTTTGCGTGTTCGGCGATTTTTTGCTATCGAGAAAAAAGGATCAAAGAAGTTGCATCAAATTTTGTGTAAAAAATGGAATTGACTGTTCAAAAACACTTGAAATGTTGACAGTGGCATACGGTGAGAGTACTCTGAGTCAAAAAAATGTTTACAAGTGGTACAAGTTTTTCACATAAGGTCAAGAACATGTGAATGACAACGCTCGCTCTTGACGCCTCAGCACATCAACAACCGATGAAAATGTTGAGAAAGTGGGGAAAATTGTTATGGAGAATCGTCAAATCACAATTAGAGAAGTTGTTGAGGATGTCGGCATATCGGTTGGCTCATGCCATGCAAACTTTTCGGAAATTTTGGACATGAAGCGTGTGGCAACGAAGTTCGTTCCAAAATTGCTGAATTTTGACCAAAAACAACGTCGCATGGGCATCGCTTAGGAATTGTTGAATGACGTCAACGATGATCCAGATTTGCTTAAAAAGATCATAATTGGTGACGAATCATGGGTATACGAGTATGGTTATGACATCGAAACCAAAGCCCAATCGTCCCAATGGAAGAGTCCAGGAGAGCCAAGACCAAAAAAGCACACTAAGTTCGATCAAATGTTAAGGTTTTACTCACTGTTTTCTTCGACTACCATGGCGTAGTGCATCAGGAGTTTTTACCACAAGTTCGTACGGTAAATAAGGAGTATTATGCACCGTTTGCGTGAAGCAATATGAAAAAACAGCCGGAATTGTGGAAAAAAATTCATGGCCTTTGCTTCATGATAATGCGTCTGCTCACTCATCTTTGCTTGTGATAAATTATTTGACCAAAAGCAACACCATTACCATGCCCCAGCCGCTGCATTCACCATATTTATCCCTCTGCGACTTTTTCCTGTTCCCAAGATTGAAGAGACTCATGAAAAGACGGCGTTTCGCGACGATTGAACAGGCAAAAACCGAATCGCTGAGAGAGCTCAAGGACATACCAAAAAGTGCATATCAAAACTGATTCGACGATTGGAAAAAACGCTGGCACAAGTGTATTATATCTGAGGGGGGGACTACTTTGAAAAAGATAACATAGAAATTGATGAATAAATAAATATTTTTTGAGAGAAATGAAAATTCATCTCGTTGTTTGAACACACCCGGTATTTAAAAAAAAATGTTTGTAATACATGTTTGTAATACCTAACAAAATTAATAGCAATTCAGGAAGAAAAACAAAACAAAACATGATGGCAAAAGTGTGCATACATAATTATAATTTCGAAATTAATACATTTTATTATGAAATACTAGTATACAGAGCGTAGAATCAAGCAAATTGGTGAGCTCATCTGTCTTTAAGATTAGGCGCGAAATAAAGAGTAATTTTCAGACATTCGTGTTTTCAGAATATAGACAGGGGTGAGATTGAACGAAAATGTTACTGTTATCCACAGCAAAAGAACTGTAGATACAGGGTTTTCCATTTATCCGATTTCAAAACCGGCGGTGTGGCAAGTCTGTCAGCTGGTAACTACCTGTCATCTGAAGTGTTATTTATTTAGTGAAAGGTTTGCCATTTAAAAACATAAAATTTATTACAAAAGTGATGATTCGCACGTGAACACTTTTCGTGCATTACAGGGTGATTTTGGCCATCAAAATCGACCTACTGTGCAAGGAATTGGCAAGATTATAAAGAAATTTGAAGAGACTAAAAACGTTACAAATGTGGTCAGTCCTGTACATCAAATATCGAAAATATCGCATTTGTTAAAGAAAGTGTGGTGGATAATCAAAGTTTCAATTCAGAGCGCTATGGCCGTATGATAACCGATTTTTTGTTTAGGTACAATTGTCAATTATGAACAGGACGACATGTGTTCTCAAAAATATGGTGCGGCGTGCTACACAACATGATCGATTTTAGCTTTATTGCACGAGAAGTTTTCAGAAAGCGTAATTTCACGTTTTGGCGACGTCAATTGGCCACCAATATCATGCGACTTTTTTTGAGGGGCTACGTCAAAGACCGTGTTTAAGCGGATAATCCTTAAAAGTTGGATCAATATTCGTCAAGTTATGGCCGAGATGTTGCTCAAATTGTACTTAAAATTAATCGCAAACTACAGCTAAAGGATCCACGGCTGCAACCAATCCAGAGACGGTCATTTAAAGGACGTTATTTCGTACATAATGGCAAGGTCTAAGCTTTATGATGAAATAAAAGTTTCATCGTAATCATAATTTTATGTGTGTTTTATTTAACTTTACTTTTGAAACCGAAATCTGTATAATACTATATTTTATTTAAAATTTTTCAGTTCAAAATAAAAAAAGGAAAATTTTTTGGAGCAGCTGTGAAAATTTCTTAGGGTCTGGCATCCTAAATACAGAAAATATATTATTTGAACCATTTTTATCCTTTGCAATTTGGCGTCAAGCCTTTCTTTTACCAACAAACGAAACTACATTTGGTTTAATTTCTGATTTAGATCAAGAAACGAAACTGCATACAACTTTATTTTCATTTCAGGTTCTTGAATCAAAATATTTGTTTATGATTCTGAAAACGGAATAAAAATTATTTATTTTTCATTTAGTTTCCATTTCATATATCCAAAATGAAGTTACAAACAATTTTTTTTCTGATTCAGTTTATTAAATGTTTTGTTTGTATTTAATTTGAAATTTTTCAACTAAAAAAAAAACAGACAAAATTTTGGGTAGCTGGGAAAATCTGTTAGAGACTGGTATCCTAAATACAGAAAATAAATCGTTTAAGCATTTTTTGCTTACACAGTTTGGCGCCAAGCCTCTCTTCTGCCAAGAAACGAAAATACATTTGGTTTCATTTCTAATTTAGATCAAGAAACGAAACTGCATAAGGCTATATTTTCGTTTCAAGTTCTCGAATTAAAATATTTGTTTATGATTTTGAAAACCGAAACAAAATTGCATTGAATTTAGATTCCATTTCATATATTCAAAATTAAATTACAAAAAATTTTGATTCTGATTCAGTTTATTACATGTTTTGTTTGTATTTGGTTTGAAAATTTTCAATTAAAAAAAACACCAAATTTGGGGTAGATGGGAAAATCTTTTAGAGCCTGGCATCCCAAACACGAAAAATCAATTATTTGAGCATTTTTTGCCTTACACAGTTTGGCGCCAAGCCTTTCTTCTGCCAAGAAACGAAAATACATTTGTTTTCAGTTCTGGTTCTGGTAGAAAACTTCATTTTCGTTTTTGGTTCCGGAATCAAAATATTTCTTTGATTATAATTCGATAGGGTAACAAAAACAATTCCGGTTTGTATTGGGTTGTTCGAAAAGTTCGTTCGGTTAATTCGTTAGTTCACCATACGTTAGTTCACTATCATAACTTCTTCCCACCGATTCGCTAAACTGTTTACTACTGTTTACTTGTGTTCTGAGCGAAAAAGAGTATATTGCTGTATTAATTCCAAAAAGGAAAAACGGCTGCTGAAGCCAGCCGAAAAATAAAGTCTGTTTATGAAGGAACCGATGAAGGAACTGCCAGAAATGGTTTGAAAGAATTTCTTCCGGACGCTGTCAGATCAGGACGACCAATAGAAATTTTTTCCTAGGAGGTGAGAGATTTAATTATTGTTAGTCCCCGTTAAACAATTAGAAAAATAGCTGAAATAATCAAAAAAAAAAAAAAATCTGTTTCAACCGTTCACGGGGTCATAAAAGAGCTCGGGTTTGTGAGCAACCTCGATGTGTGGGTGCCTCACTCTCTCGCCGAGGCCTCACACTGCCTTGCGGAAACTGTCAGAAACTGTCAGAGCTTGGGTAAGAAGTTTTATCTTACCCATCATACTCCTCAGACCTCGCATCACCTATTTCGCAGTCTGAGCAACCACTTAAAGGATTCAAATTTCCATAACGGCGAGGAAGTGAAAAATCGAATTGAACGCTTTTTTTCAGAAAAACCACGCGAGTTTTATGAGAGAGGAATTAAAAAGCTCCCAGAGAGGTGGGAAGAAGTTATTAAAAAAGGGGGAGATTATATAATAGATGGAAATAATTGTTTTCTTGTATATAAATTTGTTAATAAATTTCTTTTAAAAACCGGACGAACTTCCCGAACAACCCGATAATTTCATTTCTGGCAAAAAAAAAAAAAAAACGAATCAATGTATGAAGTGAGTTGTTGTTTTGAATATGAATCGGAAATAAATTTCTAATGTACTTTAAACAAATTTGCAATATCAAAACCGAAATGAAACTGAACTTCCATGAAGTTTCCTAATTAACACACTTTTTGGGAGCAAATACAGGGTGGCCCAGAATGAACGAAGTGGTGTGAATTCCTTATAACTTTTTTATTATATTTTTTTTTTCTTTTCTTTTTAGTATTTTGTAAGAAGACTTGGAGAATTTATAATGGAGCAATATACAACTGAACAACGTGCCCAAATCGTTGAAATTTATTTAAAGCAAAAAGCACAAGAGAATCCTAATTTTATTCGTAACTTAGTTATGAGTGACGAAGCCCATTTCCAATTAAATGGGTTCGATAACAAGGAAAACTGTTGGATGTGGGCTACGGAAAACCCGAGAGTACTTCATCAACGACAATTACACCCAGTTAAGTGTACTGTTTGGTGCGGTGTTTCTTCAGAAAGGATCATTGGCCCATATTTTTTGAAAATGAACCAGGTGTTGCCATTTCCATCAATGCTGATCGATATAGGGGCATTGTGGGAAAATTTTGTAAGGCCAGCCGTGGAAAACCATCCGCAAATATGGTTCCAACAGGATGGAGCCACAGCGCACACTGCGAGGGCCACAATGGCTCTTTTACGCGACATATTTGGTGAAAGAATAATTTCGCGTACAAGCAATTTTAATTGGCCTCCGCGTTCCCCGGATTTAACCGCTCCAGACTTTTTCCTTTGAGGTTATTTAAAAGGGAAAGTTTATGTTAATAAGCCCAGGACTATTGGCGAATTAAAATCCAATATTCGACACGAAATTAACAACATAACACCGGAAATTTTGCGAAAGGTCATGGAAAATATGTTGGAAAGAGCACATTTGTGCGAAGCAGAAAATGGCCACCACTTGCGGGATATCATTTTTAATAACTAATCTAAAAATATTCCCCATAAATTTACTGTATTAAAAAAAAAATTTAAAAAATATGTCTTAAATAAAAAGTTATAAGCAATTCACACCACTTCGGTCATTTTGGGCCACCCTGTATGTATTGGAATTTTATGTGTCTCCTAACATATTGTGCCCCGCCCACACAAATTTCACTTTTTTGAAAGTTAACACATTCAAAATTTCTGGTGTTGTTAACAAAAGTTTTAATCAAATAATTATAAACCACAAGCATTTTTTTGCATGTCTCACTATAATTAATTGCCAGCAACTCTTGAAGGCTCAACAATCTAGACGGATGATTGCATGAGTGGGATTCCCCAACGAAACGATGGCAAATCTAATGTGGAATTCATAAATCATTTTTCTGTAATTCCCAGGTAATTTCATAAAAACATACTCATGAAGACATTTGGCAAACATTGAATGCAATTAAACATGGAAAACTACTGAAATTTGTGATTTTTTGTTGCCCAAAATTTCCCCAAAAAGTCATTAGGAATCGTGATTAGATTTCATGGCACACTAACGACCAGTAGGTGTCTGAAACCAAGCCGAATATTAAAATCAGGTATTATTTAAGTATTTGTGTCATGTTCAGCAAATAGAAAATATTTCAAAATTATTGTAATTCAATGAGAGAATGAATGTTACCACATTTCACATGCAATTGCATGCCTGTAACCAAATAATTTCAATTATAGACATTAGGAATTGCTTGAAAATGAAACAAGGGAGGTAAGGAAGCAACATGTTCTCATGTAGAGTGGGAGGAAAGTCTACCACCAACAAAACGGAGAAATGAATAGTTGAAAGAAAATGTCACGGAGGATAAAATTAGATGTGTGGGTGAGACGATGTCATTGAGAAATGTTCACCCATTCAATTGGACAAGTGGTGAAAGCTGTCATTTTTTATTTTCAGTTCATGGAAAGATTGAAATTGGTTCTCTAAGCATAGAACTTTCAGTATGCATAACACATTTTTGTTAGTAAACATATTCTAATTAAATTTTCTTGGGACGGAAAAATACATCTGTATTGTTTGGTTTCCTTCCTCTCTGAACAACTTATTTATATCACTTCAGATTAAACTGTCATAGGCCCTGTTTACCTGAATTCCTTAGCAAAATATTTCATACTCATGAAATTTTTGAATTAAAGAAATAAATTACATTTTAAATTAACTAATCACACACCGAACTGTAGTTGAAATTGTATGCTTTTAAACATATTTTTTCGTATTTTTTTGTGAAATATTTAAATTTTACAATGTCACATATTGGAAATAATTTTTTTTTATAGATTATAACACTTTGCCATAATAAATAAACATTCTTCAAGTACGCCCAGTACTACCACATGAAACCAACCATGCAACGTTTGGGTATTGGAGTCTTCTCTGCTGCTGGTGTTGGTAGAGTTGCTGGTATTTTTAGAATCACTACGCACACACACACACACACACACTCAAACTCACACTGCATGCATGTATGCAACCGGCAAGTCCGCTTAAAAACCCTTACGAGAGTTTTGAAGTGTTAAAAGGCTAAATCCCAACTGTTCGCAAATGCTGATGGAGACGATTTTCTTTAGTTTAGTTTTCAAAGTTGTTGCAAAAGAAAGTTCAAAACAAAAATTATCCAAGTGTGGCGACTGCAATTCAGAGAAAGAGAGCAACACTTACACACACACATACACATTCGAACATATTTCGCAGCGAATTCATTTTGCACTTCGCTTTTGTGATAGCTGTTTTTGTACAACCTGTTGTTATATAGAATTCACACGCGATGTTTCCAGGTGTTTGAATTTTGCACCTCTTTCTTCTTCCCCCAACATGTTTCATATGCCAATTTCGTTGACTATTACTGTTGATTGGTTCTCATTGTCTTTTTTTACTTTGTTGTTCGTAAAAATGCATGTAACAAAGCAATTGATGTAAGTGTAAACAAATCACCAAATTAATGGCATACTTTTAGGGGTGTGATGATTTATCCCGCCAAAAACAAGTATTGGAAACGAGTGTTTGTCGTCTCAGTGATACTGCAAATCCTCTTAAATAAACGTATTTAATTATTCATTTAATCACACTAGCTGTAAAATGCAAATGTCGTTGCAAATGCTAGTGTGTATATCTGTCAGATTTGGTCTGAAGATTTAATTTGGAACTTAGGTTGTGTGAGAGATATTGGAGGTTTTGTGGAAGAACTTATATTCTTAGCGGGATGTGTATACTTACGAGGGGGTTTCGTATTGGAGAAGAGGAAAAGAAGATCAAGCGGGAAAAGAGATCAAGTATCACGCTGATTTCAACCAAGAGACCTCCGTGCCCTGCTGGGAAGCAATAGCAATAACAAAATGGGGATTTTTATAGTTACGCGGTTGTTTGAAGGTACCTTTACACAGGCAAATAAGTAGTTAACGTTTACAATTTACAATATCTACGAACTGTTTCATGTAAGCAATTCAATGCAATTTAACTTCATTCAGTGTAATTTGAAATAATGCAATTTTTTTTCAACATGGTTTTGGACTGGAGCAACCAAATGTCTTTCCTAGGGTAATTTGGTGGGCTGAATTCGAATCTGTAGTTGGTTTTTGTCTATCACGCGTGGTATTTTTTATTCGTTTTTCACATAATACGTTACATAATACATTTATATTAGTTTATTTAAAAATCGATTAATTTTCAAAAGTGAATGGAGTTATTTGAACATTGTTTGTATTTTGTTGGTTTGGGTTCACGTATTAGAGTCCAGTCTCCCAGCATGCTTTTGTCCCAAAATCCTTGATAATTTCTTTAAATTTTCATTAACTCTTAGTGAGCACGCTCACCTTGTTCATCACTCACCGCACCTAGGTTTTGTGGAAAAGAATCTAAATACGAATGAAGAAAATGTATTTTAGGTGACATTCGTGTACCTAATTCGTGATAATTTTTAAATAATTCAGCAACAATTTGTGTGCAGTTTTCGCTCTTATTGTTTGCACAAAAACTGTTTACGATGCTCTTAAAATATTTCCAGGCTGAATATTCTTTCTCCAATCAACATTGTGAAAAGTATTCACCATTCAATAGCTTCCTAATCTGATCTAATTCTAATTGGCCAATTGATTGACAATTAAATTCATTATGTGTCGTTCGACTGATTCCATTGCATAGTATAGGGTTATCCATTCTCGATTTCAAAAGTAAACATTTATTTCATTATAATGCTCGGACCTTGCCATTATGTACGAAATACAATGTTATTTAAATTTCCGCCTCTGCATTGGCTGCAGCAGTGGATGTTTTGGAAGTTCCTTCAACGTTATTGTCGAAAAAATACGCACCAATGACACCTCCAGACCATAATGCCCACCAAACAGTTACTTTTACCGGATTCAATGGCTTTTTTACGATCAATTTTGTAATCTCCAAGCTCCCTATGCGACAATTTTGCTTGTTGACGTAACTAACTATTAACTATTAACTATTTTTACGCATTCTTTGGTTGTTAAAAGATTCATATTCGTGAATGGCAAACCTCTCACTAAATGACAGCTGACAGCCTTGCCAGACAGGCGGATAAATGGATAACCCTTTTAAATGTTTTTTTATATTTTTTTCGATACAATTTATTTTCTTTGTTTGCTTCTGGAAAAGATTACCTGATGCTTATGGCTTCCGTGACTTTTGTAGGACGCGAGTTTTTAAAATATTCATAAATTTATATTTTCTTCAAATTTATTTGAAGAGAGTTTCATGATATGCTTCGCATAGCATGTTTTTGGGGGATTTGAAACTAATGCATAATTTTAGGCATCTTAATTCATATTTTAAGCGGGTATTCGTGAGTTGCTTCAAATAGAACATAAATCCATTAATTTTAGGAATTTGCATATTCTACTATTGTGCAAAAACAAATTCGTGCCGGCAAACAAAAATGTGTGGCGCTACATGAGTCATTCCAAACCAAATTAAATCTGAAATATTATATTTTTTAGTATTGCTTGCAAAATTCTACGTTTAGCGGTGTTCGACATGTTAATTGATATTTTTAGTGGATGGTTTGCAGCATCCCACATCTCTGTACATGGATTCTTGCTCAAAATATATCAATTTCTGATTCATCGCCATTGTAAAAATCCGAAAAGTGGAAACACAATTTTCAACTTTAACGGCCTATATCTATGTGACTATTAAAAATATTAACATAGCTTATAAATGGTATGAAAACCTGATTGATTAAGTAATTACAAATGGTTTAATTTTTCACTGTTTTCTACAAATTTCTACCGAAAAATTATTTGTGTTACGTACGTCCCACAGAGACTTTAACTTGCAAATAGCATACAATAGGGAAACGCAGGATATAATTTTATACAAATTGATAAATATACAATTGATAAATATACAAATTGATATTCCGGTTAAAACTTTTTAGCGTTTCTGACCTGATTGGACCTTGTCTGTGCAGATTTAGATTTGGCAAATCAAACAATCACCAGATATTCACATTATGACAAATTCTTAAAAAGATTGGGAATGAGTTCTTTTTTTTTGTTATTTTCAAATAACCATATTATTAGGACAGACCTCTGAAACTTATTGGACTTGGAAAAGTTTTTTCTAGTGCCTGTACGATGACACAATACTTTGCATTTTATTGATGAATAAATTGCAAACTTTTTGAAAAAAATCTGGGCAATTCCCACTTTTCAGAGAAGGTTCAGTATATGTATGAGAAACAAAATTTTTTTTGCTCTTGGTCGGTTTTGCATAGCTTCGAAAACTCAATGCCTTCCTATACATATATAAGAGAGCTATTTCCAATCGCGAGTCGTGCAACTGTGATGGCACGTTTTGTGCGAATGTTCCTAATATGCAGATATAAGGGATTTCCAGGGATTAGCGATAACAAGGTCAGGGGATGGCTGCATAGTTAGCAATATGCTCTGTACTCAGGGTGGTTTGGTGAGAGCAACGGAGAGTTTGCTCGGCGGAGGGCTACTGTGGCGTAATTGTGGCAAGTGGCTCTGCTGACCTTTTCAAGGCAGTCTGACCTGGGGGTTGAGCGGCTGTGGGACTGTTCGGATCAAGCTGATCCCACAATCCCGTTCCGCTTGATTGTTGGCAGTTGTGTGCTCGTGTGTGGTGGCACCAGTCGCTGGGCCACAAGGGGTTGAATCTGGAAGTAGATTTTCTACAGAGCTAGATTATCTACGAAGTCTGACCAGAGGCTTTTTTTGGTAGCGAGGGTGATAGGGATACACACGGGTAGATTTCGGGTTCGTGCCCTGCCATCTATACCTTTGATCTCTCGGCGGGTACGGACAGGCATGGGGTTTTCCCTATGTCCATATCTAATGGTTGCCGTTCACCGTCGCCGAACGGAAGGTGTTTGGAGTTTTCCCTGTCTCCCACCGGTGAGGGTACTGCATCCTTGCAATGTAGTATCGACCGTTCCATTTGCCTGGGGTCTCCGTGCCTGCAGGTATGTAAAAATGTCCAGTCTGTACTCTTTTGCCACAGGGCGACCAATCCGTGAAGTATGGTGTATAAATCACGACTTGGTAGTAGCTTTGCTAATTGCTTTGATACGCAGCTCCAACCGGTGAGTTTGGCCGGTAGCTTGGGGATCAGGAGGCCCCGGGACTGATTCCCGCCTGATCATTTGGTGTTGGACCCCTAGTGGGAGCATCACGCGGGTTATGGTTGATACCAAAATCGCTGGTAGAGACTTTGTGCTCGACTGTGGAGTTGCATTGCAACCGGGTGCTACAGACCCATAGAGTAGCAGAGGTGGTTAGATAGGCCTCACCTCGGCCAATAGGGATTGTATTCCACGCCAGCATAGTCAATTTGGTATCTCCTGGCTGCGAAGAAAGGGTTGACAATATGCGGTAGTACCAAAAGTGTCAGCCCTTTTTCCTAGATAGTCCAAGTTTTACTAGGCTATCCCAGGAGGGCGTTGGCAACCGTATTGTAATATGCCCAGTGGGCCGCACACCGTAGGTAAGGCCTTCACGGCGAGACTCACATTAAACTCTCGTGGACTTCTTAACCTGCAAAATAATTCTGTGTGAAATTTCTGCCTCCTAGATCAATTATAGCGATTTATATTGTATTTCTAGCGAATGGCGAATATAAAAAGACAGCAGTCATATTTTAACATTACAGCTTTACCAAGGCGTCTTATTTGAAATTGGCAATGTATAAGGTTAGTACATTAATAAGATGTTTTTTGGTTCGTCTGATGACATGATATAGGAAACAATTGCCATCGGTGAATTCGCTACTGCTACTGCATTCTCAGAAATGAGATTGATCGCGGATTTTGTTATAACCACCTAATATTTACAGCTTTCTAAGATTGTGCGACCTCCGTCACTTATCTCTTTGAAATCTAATTACATTTTTGTTTTTTTTTTTTTTGTAAACTTCACACAACATTTTTACTAAAGGAAATCTGAATGTTTATCATGGATCTCTTACTATTTAAAATATTATATAAAACTAGCCGACCCGGCAAACGTTGCTTTGCCTTCAAATTTTATTTTTATTGGAAATATTTCATGCCAATCGGTCTATTATAATAAGAAAGGCCATGGATATTTAATTTATGGTTTGTATGGGAGGTACCACGCCCCATTGTCCAATCACGCCCATATTTGCAGTAGCACTTAAGATATGTACACCAAACCGGTGTACCAAATTTTGTTCAAATACCGTAAACAGGAGCAAAAATATTGGATATTTAATTTATGGTTTGTATGGGAGGTACCACGCCCCATTGTCCAATCCCGCCCATATTTGCAGCAGCACTTAGGATATGTACACCAAACCTACGCATCAAATTTTGTTCAAATACCGTAAGCAGGAGCAGAAATAATTGATTTTTAATTTTTTGTTTGTATGGGAGGCACCACGCCCCTTTGTCCAAGTGGACCGAATTGTAAATCTAAACCATCCCGGGCACCATCCAGATGCATATACAAAAATTTATGCAAAGCGGTCCAGCCGTTTAGGAGGAGTTCAATGACAACGCTCGTACAGTAGAATTATATATATAAAGATTATATAAATTTTTAAAACATAAGAGATAAAATTTGGCACATGACGCAGTCAATTAAACTTGTTTGAAATTTAAATAATTAATAGCGTTCAATTAAATTTCCCCTAAAAATTAACTCTTTGAATGCCACACTAAGTGCCTCTTTTACTACACAACTCTCATTACCCTACAATTGTTATTTCATACTTTTTTCATATTACAATGATTCCAGTTTATTCAATATTATGCAAAAATGTCAGCCAACGAACTGAAGAAGACCAGAGCAGACTTGCAAAAAAGCCATGAAATGCACCTTGTTGTCTAACGCCGAGAATGTAATTGTGTTTCCTTGGCTTTTACCTTTGCAAAAGGACGAAGTCAGACTCACAGTTCAGCAGCAACAAGACCAAAAGGGTCAATAAAACTATACAACGTTAATGAACGTCGTCGAATGTGTAGAAGGGATGGAGAGGAATACACTCATAGAAAGGCCAATCCAACTCAAGCTGAAATGGCCATACATTTAATTACAAAACGACCAAACATCTAACTAATGCTACTGACGCTTTAATACCAGTACGATGCCAAAATCAGTAAAAGCACTTTAACACAACGTCAACCATGGCAGTCGTATTTGTGGCTAACACACACATTAGCATAGCTGTCCCCCACATTGGACTTTATCGAATTTAGCCTAGTTTTTTCGGTTCTCAATTTCGCATTGTTAATAAAACCGTTTAGTGAGTGAGTGAGTGGCTCTATCGTCGCGTAACCGTGGATGGGGAAACTTTCGATGTGGACTTTTATAATGGAAAAGTTGTGTAGGCTGTAGGAAGTGAAGTGAACTAAAGTGAAGTGAGAAACTTGAAGTAGGACTGAAACTAAAAATCCTTGGCTAATGTCGCGTCAACGTAATTCATCACTTATATGAGTCAATTTGCATACACGGCAACATTTATACCGTCTGACGCGACGCTGTGTTCGCGTAGGAAAATCTAGTGCAATTGTCCTGGTTCTTAAAGAGGGTTGGCTAACAAGGAAGAGAACATTATGATGAGTTTCAACAACTTTTCAAAATATTAATTTGTTCTAATTTATGAACCCTTCGTAATTGCTATCATAACGTAATGGTATACAATATTAGCCACTGATCTCGAGGTGAAGCTGTCAAATTTTCTTTTCCAAT
>JAHXMU010000736.1:898177-918972 GCA_019455685.1 Philornis downsi | reverse complement strand
ATTGGAAAAGGTGTGTAAACAGCTTGATTTAATCGAATCTATGTGATATATTTTCATCTCCTAACGTATTGCAATTTTACATTTGCCCATTATTCCTTATTATGTCATATATAATTACCCACGACGTAGATGGGTAATGTTGGTGGCTACTTATTTGGCATAAGTAATGAGTAGTCTTCATAAAAAGTTACCAACCGTGTGCACATGCCGTTCCTCTTTTCTCATGGTTAATGTGTAAGCAATCGGTTTGCATTTCATATGGCGATAAGTATGGGTTACTCATACGATTATGTGGGTAAATACGTACTCTGCCTAACTCACAGTCTTATGAGTGAGTCTCCCAGTTATCTTTGGGCTCACCAAAATTTCGCGATGTGCATGGTTTACTCATATGTGGGTAAATACGTACTCTGCTTAAATTCCAGTCTTATGAGTGAATCTCCTATTTGTCGTTGGGGTCACCAAAACTTTGACTTCCATCAATTTCGAGGATTTGATTTTTTTTATAAATAGTTGTATGTATTCTCTTTGAATACAGATGGGAGTTTCTGCCGGTGAAAGGATGCTGAGGAATATGAGTTATTGGCCAGTAGGGCAGGCTAAGATAGACCTCGCCAGATAACTTTTTTCTTTTTCTACAATCCCAAGTGGTTCTTACCGTTTACAATAACAAATATATTTTTATCGTTCCGAATGAATTTCTGTAATTAGATCTCCCTAACACTGATCGAAGCTGGCATAAACTCATTGCTTCACACAATTTTATCAGGAGTTGTAAGGAACGCTGCAAAGCGAAGGGTAGCTAAGTGCACAAGAGATCAAATGTAACCGCTGTCTTTCGAGTAAATCTCTCTTGGCACATTTGAGTTATTGTTACGAACGTGTAAGTTATGGGAAAAGCTGTTAAAGCTAAATATGGCAGCGGTTACATATTGTTTGTTTTCAATGCACTACTTTCTCATAACAATAAATACACCAATCGAGTGATTTGCTCTCTTATACATTTTCTCCCTTTGCTTAAACAAATAAAATTGTGGTCGAGTATGTGAAGATAAATAAAGGCAGGTGATAATGCTAAAACCCGAAGATTCTAGCAGAAAATAAGAACGGGAGATAAAATTGGAATTTCTGTAACAGATGTGTAGGGTACTCAAGTTTTTTGGTGAATGCATTGCTCTGAGAGTCAGATACGGGAGACCTCAGTTATAGTGCAAATCTTGGGCCGATTAGCAGTCCTACACCAGAGTGCAGAAGAACAATATTAATGATCAAAAATAATGTGGCTTCTTGATAGCCTGCCGGTGCAGCTTTTCAAAATCGACGAATGCATCAGCATTTGGAGCAATTTTACCCAAGGAGAGCATGCAGGATGATTGCAAATTTCGACATACTGCTGCTGTTCGCAGAAAGACTATCCAAGCGTATGTGATTACATTGTGGAATTAGTATGGCATGTTTGAGCAAACGTATTAAAATTATCTGTGAAGCTAACTCTTAAAAATCAATAACAGAAATATGTATTTAGAGTATGTTTACAAACCATACGCCATAAATAGGAACAGATGGTAATCATATGGATGCATTAGTATCTCCTAACTAAGCTCCCTGTCATTGTCCTGATGGAACACAATTCCTCTCTCGTTTGCCAAAATTGGACTGTCTCCTTCAGATGTTCCAATTGTTGACAGTACAGGTCCGAATTAAGAGTTTGACTTGTTTCTTTTGCCGCGGTGAAGAACGTGATAGTAAATAGAATCAAATTCTCTCTTAAAGATATTTAAAAGCTAACTTTGTTATTTTCAGATTAAAAACGAAGAAGAAGAATGATTGTCCGCTGGAAGGAGTGCCATGATCCATGATGAAACTCGGATCAATACCTGTTTGGAGCTAAGGTTAATGCCTGCTACCTTCTACGTCTAATATTTTTGCCATATCGAAACAGGTTTGGGAGACGGTAATGATATCCCTGAAGGAAACTTAGACCAGTTTGAAGTTAAGGTAAACGCCTCCTACCTCCTACATCTAAACCTAAAATAATATTTTTGCCATGTCGAAACAGGTTTATGAGACGGCAATGACGTCGCTGAAGGAAACTTACATATAGATATTAAATACAGGGTGATTTTTTAAGGTTTAAGTTATTCAGGTTGGCAGCACAGGTTGGTAATGGCGTCCAAAAGTCATCTGTCAAAGTGAAAAGTGTACAGTATAATCTGCTATATCATCATGGAAAGACTAAGAAACGAACAACGATTGCAAATCGTTGAAATTCATTATCAAAATTTGTGCTCTGTGACAAATGTGCATCGTTTGATACGACCATTTTATGGCCGTCATAATCGACCTGCTGAATCAATTTCGCATCAATTTCTCCAAATTTCGCACCAAATTTACTTTGTTGGACATAAAACCATCGACTCGCATGCGTTGAGTGCGTACCGAAGAAAATATTGCAGCCGTAGCGACCAGTGTTAAAGGCGATCGTGAAATGTCAATTCGTCGCCGTTCTCAGCGATTGGGAATGTGTTACTCAACCACAAGGAATTTTTATTTTTATACACCAATTGGCTGAGTTGAACTTGGTTGACATGTGGTTTCATTTGGACGGTTGAAACAATGGAAATGTTGAGGGATGCATTTGGTGAGCAACTTATCTCTCGATTTGGCCCTATGAATTGGCCCCCAAGATCTTGCGATTTAACGCCTATTGATTATTTCTTGTGGAGTTATGTCAAGTTGTTAGTCTATGTGGACAAGCCGAACACTATTGAAGCTTTACAGGATAACATAACACGCGTAATTCGTGGAACACAGGCCGAAGTGCTCGAAAAAGTGACGAAAAATTGGACCTTCCGAATGGACATTTTGAGACGGAGCCGCGGACAACATTTACATGAAACTATCTTTAAAATTATTTATCGATTCCAATAAAAAATTTTAATATATGATGCAAATTTGAGTGTTTTATTCGATTTTTTAAAAATATACGACTAAAAAATAACCCTTTATTTCCGGCCTTTGCCTTATTCTACAAATTACGAAACAAACCTGGTAAATTTCCTCAAAGGTAATTAGAGTGGTAGGATTTATATGTTAGTTATCATAACTGAAATTTCTTTGCTGACTTTTATTTAATTCACTATTTAAGTTCCCTCCATTATGTGCCACATCCTCGTACAATACAATCTCTCTCTTACAAAAATTTTTTGGCAATAAATTTTCAAAACATTTCTTGTAATTGTGGTGAATTGTTTCGACCTATGTCACCCGGTTATTTTGTAAGGTACTCACTAGGTTACCCCCTATCAGATTCAATACGGAAGGAGAGGCAGAGCGATAAAGAGAGAAGGAGCGAAAAGGAACAGCGGTCTGTATGTGTCATCTGGGTATGGACAATCATATGAGTGTATAGCACTTGCTGTCAGGAGAATGGGTGAATGTAATGATTTCATTACACGAAGTTTTTGGAAATATTTATTAGGTGTGTAGAATGTTATCAATGCGGTTGGGGTACAAAAATGTGTATGTAGTTTCACAAGCAATTTCACAATGAAAATATATAAATCTTTCAAACAAAAAACAAGAAGCAGGCAATAGCAAAATAACGCTCAAGAAAAATTCTCTTATAACTTATAAAAAATTACCCCGACTTTAAGCTAAAGGCTAGAACAACGCTGACTTTTCGAGATGAAACTCAGTATAAGTACTATATTTTTTCGCGAGGAAAATCTTTCTATTTGGCAACGCCAACACTTTTTTGTGGTTTCCAACACTTAAATCAGAACAACTTCCATTTGTACGTCATAATTTATTTGATAATGCTTTGGTAAAGTTGTAAAATTAAACTAATATGCCAAAGGATTCAATTTTTAATTTTACAAATATATTATCGAATATGTTAAGGTAAAAACGTAAGTTGTTCAGATTCCAGTGTTGAAAATCAGTATAAAGAAAACTGACAATGCCGCCAAAGTGTTTTTTTTTTAATGAGAAAATAACGTTTTTTTCCTCGTGAAACGACTTAATCAAGCACATGAATTGAATTGTTATGAGGTGTCATTAGAGTCGTACAGATGGTTAAGTTACCCAATTTCAATATGAAGCTCTCTAATGGTTATAATACAGGGTTATCCATTTAGTGGTTTCAAAACCGTCGGTCTGACAAGGTTGCCTGCTGTTAAATACCTGTCATCTAAAGTGTTATTTATTTACTGAAATGTTTGCCATTTACGAATATTGATTGTTTACTACAAAAGTGCTCATTCAAATGTGATTCGACACGGCCCATTTTGTCTTTATTGCATGAGAAGTTTCCAGTAAACTTAATTTTACGTTTTGGCGACTTCAATTGGCCACCAAGATCTTGCGGTTTGACGCCGTTCAGAAATGTGCAGAAAGTGGTCAAAAACTATGTCAAAAAGATCCACTGCTGCAACGGTCCAATCCAATCCAAAGGCGGCCATTTAAAGGACGTTGTATTTCGCACATAATGGCAAGGTGAAAGCATTATAACGAAATAAAGGTTTCATCGAAAACATAGGTTTATCTGTATTTTATCTAACTTTATTTGTGAGACCGAAATGTGAATAACCCGGTATTACCGCTGGCTACCATCCAGTGGGATAATTGGCCTATCAAGTTTACTACTGTTGCCAACCAGAACAGAGAAGCATTCATCAGACTTGCCGATTATTCGACCACTTGAACTGTTCGTCAGACACATCGAGATAACCGCCGCTTAAACAATTATATGTAGTTATATGCGGGATTGAACCTGCGAACATGCAAACGACAGTTGCGTACGAGTATACTAACCAACGCGCTACGGTCGGTCAAATAAAAGAGTGAAGTTTATCGAAAATTAATCTTCCATAATCTCCATATTTCCAACACGATTTAAAATCAGTACACACATTTCACTTGCATGTTACTGCAGCCAATTTTTATAATCAGAACTAAACTTATGAAATGCGTGACATTTGTCGGAATTAATTGCAACTGCTTGAAAGACAAGAAAGCTCAGAATATATGGGTTAAGTTTGTCGTATGTAGGGGAGATACCAGAAAAAGCGGATTTAGTCGGTCGATTTTTCTCAAATTTAATAAAACATTTACAGAGAAAAACTGCATTTCGGAAAATTGATCTGGGGGGTAACAGAAAAGATGCAGCAATGCCCTCCATTTCCATTCCTAAAACTTTACTTCATCAAACGCATAACGTGTGTCAAATTTCACTGAATTCGGTACAAATACTAGAAAGGTAAAAAGCTAATAATATATGGTTTAAATTAATAATTTGGGTGGGAGGATCAGAAGAGCGCAGTTACTTTTTGAATTTTTCTCAGGGCTCACAGAAAATTGTAAGTCAACATATTGAAGAAGAACCTTGGCCACTGCAGCCTACCAATTGAAAATTACAGAAATATGAATGAATTTCGAAAAATTGGCTAATTTTTATGGGAGGTACAACAAAGGGTATGGCAATGCTGCCCATTTTCATTGTAGGGTTTTACTTGGGCAAAGGCTCAGTGTGTATTAAACGCGACTAAATTTAGTGCAACCATGTAAGAGATATGAATCTAAGAATAAACGGGTCACTTGTATGGGATATACCGGAAGGGGTGTGGCTAGTTGGTCAATTTCTTCAATGCAATTTCAAATGCATTGGACAAAAATGTAAGTCGCATAAGCCTACAAATCTGGAGCTACAGGGGAAAAACTGAATTTCTGAAATTTCTCATTGTGACCAGCAGTCACAGTCATCGCTTAATCGACTTAGGAAATTATAAAACACATTTGGTCAAAAGACGCGTGTCATTTTATACGAGATGTGCTCGAAAAATAAGGGGATTTTTCATTTTTCTCAAAAAATATTTATTTATTTATCAATTTATATTTATTTCATTATCTCCTTTAAAGTAGTCCGCTCAGATATAATACATTTGTGCCAGCATTTTTTCCGATCCTCAAAGCAGTTCTGATATGCACTTTTTGATATGTCCTTGAGCTCTCTCGGCGATTCGATTTTTATCTCCTCAACCGTCGCAAAACGTCGTCCCAATCTTGGAAACAGGAAAAAGTCGCAGTTGGATATCTCTGGTGATTATGGTGGCTGAGGCATGATAACGGTGTTGTTGTTAGCAAAATAATCACTCACAAGCAAAGATTATCAGATGCAAAAGCCATGAATTTTTTCCACAATTCCGAGCATTTTTTGTTGTTTATTGCTTCACGCAAATGACGCATAACTTCAAGGTAATACTCCTTATTTACTGTACGACCTTATGGTAAGAACTCCTGATGCTCTACGCCATTGTTGACATTTGATCGAACTTGCCATGCTTTTTTTGGTTATGGCTCTCCTGGACTCTTCCATGGGGACGATTGAGCTTGGGTTTCGATGTCATAACCATATACTCATGATTCGTCACCAGTTATGAATCTTTTAAGCAAATCTAGGTCATCGTTGACGTCATTCAACAATTCCTGAGCGATGCTCAACGTTGTTTTCGGTCAAAATTCTGCAATTTTAGAACGAACTTCGCATCCTCACGCCTCATGCCCAAAATGTCCGAAAAGATTGCGTGATTGAAAAGCCAACTGATATGCCGACATCCTCAGCAACTTCTCTAATTGTGATTCGAAGATTCTCCACAACAATTTTCTTCACTTTCATTTTTTTTTTTTTCATCGGTTGTTGATGTGCTGGGGCGTCCAGGGCGAACGTCCTCATTCACATCTTCTCGACCTTCTGTGCAAAGCTTGTTCCACTTGTAAACATTTTTTTGACTCAGAATACTCTCATCGTATGCCACTGTCAACATTTCAAGTGTTTTTGAGGACTTAATACAATTTTTTACACAAAATTTGATGCAACTTCTTTGATCAATTTTTTTTCGACAGCGGAAAATCGCCGAACACGCAAAACACTTGTCTTATTTATGCCTCTCACAAACAAGCTAGGCTTGCTATACTGATAAAACCGTCAACATATCTTCGAGATGAGCGTATCAACATAAAAAATAATAATCGAAAGTCGAATGTATGAGTACGCAGCTCGTGAAATTTGAAAATTCACTTTTTTTTAACACTCCTCGAATGCTTCCTTCTGGGCCGTATCAAATGATATGTACTTTCAATACTTCGGAAGATAACTACATATAATAAAGTTATTTTTTGACTAAATTTCTTTCAGAAGACTTTCTCGATGAATCTCGATGTCTTCGAATAGTCGAGTACTTTTCTAACTGTGTCATTCGGAATGGCCATAAAATTGTAGGTCCCTTTCGTAAGTCTAAAAATAGAATGCGTGTAAGTTCACTGAATGTGAGATGCTCTCCCATATCTTATGCATAGAAAGAAAGCGAATTTAATTTTGATTTAAATTGAATTTTATCTTGCTAACAACGATGGTGAAACCCGATGATGCACTGAATGAAAAGAAACTTGCATTGATAAATCGCGAGGCTACGCTAAACCTCACATATCTTTGCAAACTTGGCAAAAAACAAATATTGGGGCCTGGATGGGAGATGATACCCCAACCATATTATAGTCTTCATGTGGCTCCTTTTTTGAACAGGAAATCTTTCAGTAGAAATGGTTACCAAAAAAGCGAATTGTTCTGATATTATGCTGGGAATACCCAATCATTCTTCTTGTCAGGGTTTTTTGAAGAAAATGACACTTACTTTGTAGATTTAAATTAATTAAATTAATTAAATTAAATTTAAAAATGTGAATTTCGCTTTGAGCCAAAAGCCGAAATTACTTCCTTGCAAATCTGATACTATTACAGTGTAATCGCTATAATAACGATTTATGTTTCACAAACCTTCGATAAAAGCTATTGCACATTGCACGCTTTACTTATTAGCGAAAATCGGTTGCCTGTAATAAAACATGCTGAATTTCCCGGCAAGATCAATTGACGGAATTGTAGAATTTCTATTTCCTCAACTAAGAGAGCCATTTACGGAAAAGCCTCACGATAACGTTTTTTTCACTTGACGATCATTTAAAAATAAACTATCAAGCAATATAATAAAATTGTGTACCAACTTTTTATCTCGAGTGTAGTCCAGTTAAAAAATGCAAATTAATGCATTGGAGGGTGTATTGACCGATGAAATGCATGTAGCTGCAAAATTTTCCGTGTTTAATGCAATCAGGATTATTCTAGATATTGAATTAATATTTCTTCATTTGCACAACAACTATTCATACACAAAATTTAAGCATTTTTTATAGAAAAAAATGTAATTTGTTATTAAAACTTTTATTACAAATTTATATATTTGTTATTTATTATTATTTATATATTCTTTAAACTTCAACTGTAACTGAATTTTAAGCGAAAACGGAAATCCTATAAATAAAGGATTTTATAAGAATAATTTTAACTTTTTCACAATTCAGCTTTAAACTTTACACTATTATTACGTTCTAAATGTTATCGCAAAAAAAAAAAAACATAAAATTATTATCTTTTCATTTTCGGAATATTTTGTTATTTTCCACTTTTGTATTGGATGCACTCAACTCAATTTTGTTTGAACTGTTTTGGAAGCGAATTTACGTCGTTCGGTGTCACAAAAGAAATCGATCCGCTGCATTTGCCGTCTATTAAGAAACTAAAAAATTGGTTTTCTTGCTGTATTGAAACGGTCAAATTGAACTAGAAAGGAAAAAAATATCGCAAAGCAAAGTCAAGAAACGAAGGAAAAGACTTCCAATTGCCTGCACAATTATAAGGATTTCACATAACACACAACTCTAGCACTTTGGACACACAATCCTACTCTCTCCCACCGAATGCTAAAGCGCTCTCTTACACAGAGCCGCACTCAAGTCCTGCCATATACTAACACTTGAAAAGTTTTGCATATTTTTAGCAGAGCTACCATAGTACACTACTCCACATACAACGAACATCTACTCGTATAGTACAGTCAAATTTGTACAGTATACAAATACTTTATTGTTCAAATATTCGATTATTATTTAATTACACCACTACACAATTTATCAATAATATATTTATTGAATTTATTGATTATTTACTTATTTAATTACTGAACAGTTTATAAATTTGTTCATCCAGTTAATCAACTTATCATTTATATAAATACTAACTTAATCAATGGACTTTTCATGTTCAACTATAACCTGTATTGTTAAACTATTAACTACTAAGCTTTTTGTAGAATTTATAGTTATCAAACTTTTCGTTGTCAGCTAATTTAAACTAGCGGTGGTCTCTTCGGTTACCGTTAAAATTCCCGTTTTAATGGTAACGGCAAAAAAAAAAAACGACGGCTACTTCGTTAACTCTTAGCCTAAGTAATTGTTGTGGTTGTCGTCGTTGTAGTCGCAGTCGAAGTCATATATAGGTTTTGTTCGAGAAAAAAAAAAAACGTGGGTCAGTAAACCTACTTCCGGTTGACATAAATTCGCCTTGGACATGAAAACTTTTAGGGTTTTTCCCTCTTCTTTATCGTCGTCGTCACTGTATTTTCTTAGACGTGACTGCATATTTGAGAACCAACCAACCAGCAGCAACCGGCTGATACTCGTACTCGTTCGTTAACCACTACGTTTAACCGGTGACTGTGTTGATTGCGCGGTGAATTGTTTTAATAGTTTTGTAGGTTGAATTAGCTGCGCCCAGGTGTTTGGGAGGCGGAATGGATTTGTATTTCTATTTTTGTCGGTAAACCAAAAAAATATGATTGTTGATTAGTCGAAACATATTTGTACTGAAATATTTTCTTTTATCAATTTAATTTATAGTGGTTTGGAAATTTAAAACATTTATGAATGCTTCTCATCAGTTGAAAATTGTGTACAGTGAAATTATTTAAGTAAGTGATTGCTGAAATAGTAGCTAAATTATAATTGAAGATTACACTCGAAAATATGCTCAGAGTTATATGACACAGCATATCGATTATAATTGTTACTTATAAGGGGTTATTCGTTTTTCCGTTTCAAAAGTAAAGTTCAATAAAACACACATAAAGTTATCACTTCGATGAAACTTTTATTTCATTATAATGCTTGGTCCTTGACATTGTGTACGAAATAAAATGTCATTTAAATGGCCGCCTTTGGATTAGTTGCAGCAGTGGATCCTTTTCAGGTAGTTTTCGGCCACTTTTTCGCACATTTCGAGTGGTTGCTCGGCGATAAATTGACAAATGTTGGTTTTTAAATGCTCCAACGTTTGGGAATTATCCGTGTAAACAGGGTCTTTCACGAAGGTCCACAAAAAAAAGTCAAAACGGTGTCAAATCGGATGATCTTGAAGACCAATTGTCTGGAAACTTCTCATGCAATAAAGCCAAAATCGGTCACGTTGCGTGGCTCGTGGCACTGTTTTGCAGACACCACAAATCGCCTAGTTCGCAATCGCAATAACAGGCAAAAAAAAAGAGTCGGGATGGTACCGTTTCCTGCAGCGTTATTTTCGAAAAAAATACAGCCCAAACAGTCACTTTTTTCTGAATACAATGGCTTCTCCACAATCATTTTTGGGTTCTTCGAGCCCCACACGCCACAATTTTGCTTGTTGACGTAGCTCGAAAAATCAATGTTGGAAGTCTGTTGATGTAGCACCCAATCAGCATATCTACGATGTTGTGAATGGTCATCTGGCTTTATTTGTTGCGTGAGTTGGACTCTATATGGAAAGGGGTGCAAATCCAAATGCAAAATATGCCATAATGAGTTGTGCATGAGTTGGACTCTATATGGAAAGGGGCGCAAATCCAAATGCAAAATATGCCATAATGAGCCGTAAGATAGTTTCAATTGCTGAGAACGCCGTGGAATCGACAAATTCGTATTATCCGCTACACTTTCACTAACAAAAGCGATATTTTCGTCAGTGCGTACATGGCAATGACACACAGGCCTAACCACGTCTACATTCTTGCAAATTTCTCGCACAGTAGGTCGATTATGAGGACCATAATCACTCCTTAATGCACGAAAAGTGCCCACGTTTGAATCATCACTTTTGTAGTAAGTTTTAACCATTTTTTGCGCGTTCTTTGGTTGTTCAGCGATCCATATTCGTAAATGGCAAACCTTTTATGAAATAAATAGCACTTCAGATGACAGGTATTTAACAGCTGACAACATTGCCAGATCGGCGCTTTTAAAACCACCAAATGGATAATCCTCCACAATTGAATGAGAAATAGAAATTTAGGAATAGGTCAAACTAGCAAGCTCCTGCCACTTCTTATGCGCGGCACTATATTTTAAGTAAAAAATAAATCAGAAACTGAATTTCTTTGTAATTTATTCAGCAACGATTTCAGTGGTTCAATCCAGGGGAAGCCATTTTTTTATCTCACATCTGGTTGAACTCACAATTCATAGTTAGGACAATACAAATTTCTCTATTGCCACAGTTTTTTGGTCTAGACAATGGCATAGTTTTTGTTCCTTCTGGTCTATGCTTTTACTCTGAAAATGTGATTTTTACAATATCCGTTACTAAATGTGCACAAGCAGTAAAAGGCATGTGCTCCTTAACTTTGGTTTTTTCAACCTCAGTCTCAGATCTGGCTTGGTTTAAATAGAACAAAAACTATTTATCACCTGTTAGAATTCGAAAGTTTATATTTTCATTCACCTGTTGGAATTCGAAAATTTATATTTTCATGATTTGTCATTATAGAATGCTGCTTTCTATTTTCATGACTTCAGTTTCTGTTACTTGGCTCCAGATTGTTGTGAAATTTATGTATCCTTCCTTCCTGGTTGCTATCTTAAAAGAGTATGACCTAAGAGCAATGCGTTGAAGATTTTAGCTTCAGTCATTTTTTATGGAACAGCCCAATTTTTGAGACCTCTATTCGCCTTTTTACACCTAACTGTACGAATTTTCGAAAATTGCTCGTCTATTTCGCATATGTTGACAGAAGAATGTATTTTCCCAATTTTATGTCTTTGACTTCAATTGTTTGCTCAACCCTATTTTACCACATTCGTGGTAACCGTTTAATCGCTCTAAAAATAGGATTTCGAAAAATGCCCATTTGTCATGGGCTTACGTCGTTTAGTAATGTTTACTTTAACTTGGAGATCCCGGTATTAGCCGTTTGTTTTGGGTAATGTTTATTGGATATTGTTTATTCTCATTCATTTATGTTTTATTCCTTAAGGTCACGATTTTTTTAAAAATCCCTTCTTATACATATATATACATATATACTAATTGTACTAATTTTATATATTTTACATATTTTAAATGTACGAATTTCGAAAAATTTCCTTTTTGAGTGTGACTGCATTACAAAAACGTGGTATTAAAAATTATTCAAAATAAATTTCATGATTTAAGCTTCAGCTATTTGTTATGACGAGTGATACCATTTTCTACCACTTCTTTCCTTATTTAAATACAACCAACATATATGATCCTTATGCTGTAAGAGGAATGGATATTACAAATTACATCAATATACAGGGTGGCGCAATAGAATGTGCATATTTAAAAAATAGATTAAAAAATAAATACAAAAGGTATGGTTAAAATAAATCTAAGGCATTGTAGAGTAATAAATGGAGTTTATTTTTTAAAAATAACATCATCTAAATGGCGACCCTCTCTACGACGGCGCTCCTCTAACCGCAAACGAAAATTATTGAATACTTTCTTCAGTAATACTGGTGGAAACTCTACCACGGATATTCTCCTTGAGCTGAACGATGTTTTTGTGGATTATTACTGTAGACTTTGTGTTTGAGGTATCCCCACAAAAAAAAGTCAAAAGGCGTCAAGTCTGGACTACGTGGGGGCCATGGAATATCTTTTCGAAATCAGTCTGCCAGGGAACACTTGCTTCACGACCGCCATGGAGTCATTTGATGTGTGACAGGTAGCTCCATCTTGTTGGAACCAAGTTCTGGAATTCACTATTCTTGAATTTTCAATTTCTGGAGCCAAAAATCCGTCCAACATCTCAACATAACGTTCCGTATTAACCGTGACGTTTTGGCCCCGCGCATTTTCGAAGAAAAAAGGACCAATTATTCCTCTGCCAGACATTGCTGCCCATGCTGTCACTTTAGGACTACGCAATGGTTTCTGGTATTTGATTTTGGGATTTTCACTGTTCCAGTAACGACAATTTTGACGGTTTACGAACCCATTCATAAGGAAATGAGCCTCGTCAGAGAAAAGGATATTGTCAAAATTGGAAAATCGATTAAGCATTTCATTAGCAAATGCGAGCCTTGCTATGAAGTCAGACTTTTTCAATTCTTGTGTTAATTGCAGCTTATATGGATGCAGTTTAAGATCCAATGTTAAAATTCGTTGCAAACTTCGTCGCGATAATTGTAAGACAGACGATCTCTTGCGAGTCGACAGTCGTGGATTTCCTCGTACTGACTCCGTAACTCTCTCAACATTGTCTTCGGTCCTAAATGTTCTTGGGCGACCATTTGCTTGTGGTTTAAATGTTGAACCGGTCTCTTCAAAACGCTTTACCCATATTTTAATTAAATTAGCACTCGGAGCTTCACTAATTCGCCGTAGTCCATATTCAGCACAATATAGTCGCCTAGTAGCAACATATGAACGAGAGTTCTCGTAAAATGCGCGCACGCAAAATGCGCGACGCTTCCCGTCGAAGTGATTCATAGCGATTAAAACTTAATGAGCCCGCCAACCCAACGATGTAGAAAGATGGACGCATCAATTTGCATGGTTTTAATCAGTTAAATTAGACAAATTCTGTGGGAGACACCAGAGTGAACATAGTTATCTGTTCGCGAATTAGAGATTGGAGGAGTGAAATTAAATTTTATAACATCTATCAATTTGTCAATCGTATCTAAGTTTGCCAAACGTATGAGGTGTGCCTAATTTGGATGAATTCAGTGCTTTTTCTTGCAAGATATGGAGCTAAAAATATATGGGTTATATCGGTCTTTTACGAGTATATTAGAGATCCAAAGAGGTGTACGACAATGCCCTACATTTTCATTGGCAAAATTTAGTTTACCAAGGGCATACTGTATGTCAGATTCGACTGAGTTCGAAACAACTGACTGAAAGACATGATCCTAAGAATACAGTGCCGCTCACTTGAATAGCATCCCCTTTAAACATT
Organism: Philornis downsi; assembly: GCA_019455685.1. NCBI lineage: Eukaryota > Metazoa > Arthropoda > Insecta > Diptera > Muscidae > Philornis > Philornis downsi. The sequence goes on along the minus strand of JAHXMU010000736.1, from coordinate 904,840 downwards.
TTTCTAAGCTCGATTTTTTCCAAAATAATAATTATGACGAACTGGTTATGCTTTTATAAATCATATTTCACGTATTTGCTGTTATCCTATAATATAAATTTTCTTTCATTTTGATGAATTAAGTACTGAAACATTAAACACAAAAACAGTCAGAAATATAATTTCAGTTTTTTGTTCACTTGAATAGCTCCCCCCTTACAAAAATTAGATTATACTCATAAATATTTATTCTAAATCAAAGATATTATCTGCTTACATCTAATTTAAAAATGAGAATTTTAAGTAAAATTTTAGTAGAGGTTGTTTCCGCCCTGGTTGAGAATACATTCATATATTCTGTTCGGTAAAGAATCATACAGTTTTTTGATTAGGTCCATATCCTTAAACGCATATCTTTAAATTCTTTAAATTTCCACGTCCAGTCCTGTTGTGATCACTATCACGTTAATTTAAAGCTATCTTACGCTTTTGTTCACATTATAAGTCTCGTTCGAATTGGTTGTAAGCAATCTGAAAATATATAATATTAAATCAACTTGATATATGTGAGTCAAGGTCGTTAATAAAAGCTACCAAACACATTCATAATGAGCCATCAGAACCCCTTTCGTTGGACATTTTCCCCGAGGCGATGAAGTGGAGTTTCCTCCTGTGGCATTCGACAACTTTAATGTTCACACATTCCTTGTTCTTTTTTCTGAAATGTCACTCATAAATCTAATGTAAATGAGTGTTGACCTTGTGTCAAAACCTCTCGATTACTTAATTTTTCAGTCTTTTTCTGGGTTGTGGTAGTGCGACCTGGATTTGTCGTTCGTAATACTTATTCGCACAGTTGTTCATGTGGCATTTAAATGTATTCATTTGAACCTTAATAAATTGTTAATATATTTAAACTCAAACACACCATCATCGTCGTCGTCATCAATGACCTGAAATTGAGTCGAGTTTAGCATAAATTCATTCATAACATCCAATGACTCGGTTATGGCCGGATGGAGAAGGACCTTTCGTACCCCATCTAAAAATAACCAAACAATTGTATTGGGTTTGTTTTGCTATTTTGATTTTGCTTTTAATATACGAGTATATTATAAGTAATAAATCGTATTCGAAAATAAGGCTTAACCAAAGTCTCAACGCAATTTGAACAAATAAGCAGAGACCTTCACGAAAGTTTAATTTCGTTTCGTTTTTGATATTCTAAATTTATTTAAAATGTATTAGAAATTTATTTCTAATTTGGAAACGACGACTTTTTTACCTGAAACGAAATGAGTAACTTTCATTGATTTTGTTTCTCTATCGAAGCAAAATGAAACCGATATTTTCATTCGAGAACGAAAAGTGGAAATATAGTTGTTAATCTATAGATTAACTAAAACCAAATCCTTGATAGGAAAAAAATCTTGGCGCCAATTTTTTTTACTATACCAAGCTCTCAAAAATTTTCACAAATATTCAGAAATGTGGTCTTTTTTTAATGTAAAATTTCAAGAATCCTTTCCAGTATATAGAGAGAATGCTATAATCATGCTACATCCTAGCATTGCTGAAGGCTAATAAATACCATTTCTACTTTATCAAAACATTGATATAGGTCTAATATACAACATTCTGTCAAAAAGATGGCGAGAATTGATCAAAAATTACAAAATACTCGTATTTATTATTTACTCAAACTTATTGTGTAGCCTTCAAAGTAGGTCCATTCCGAAATAATACGCTTATGCCAAACGCATTCTCCAGAAAAGAATTTAATTCTTGCCTCAAATTCTAATTTATGTATGCCATCGACTAAGAAGGGGTGCCCGTATTGGTAATTTGAGTTTTGAAAAGAGAAAAAAGTCACTTTGAGTCATCTCAGATAAATGCGGTAAGTTTTCGATGATATTCCTTGAGTTTTTGTCAAAAAATTCGTTCATAGTGATAACTTTGCGAAATGGTGCTAAATATATAAATTATCCTTGTCCACAAATCCGGCCTTTATGGATGAATTTGCTCTCCCAAACGCCGCATAACCACCAGATAACATCCCTTATTAAACATTCGAAATTCTGGTAAAAATTCTGAGTGCATAACATAACGGTAATTAAAGAAAACAGTGAGAATTACTTCGACATGTTTTTCGGTTTCGGTTCAGTCTCAGCACCATTTTTAAGCTTGTTGATTGGTTTGCAAGTCCAGTTAGTAAACTCACCGTGTCCCCTCATCAGTTTCAATGCATTTTATGAAAACAGTCACACAAATGACTTGAAGGAATGATAGACTTCAACAACATTTATGCTAGTGAGTCTTTGAAGAGAATTCAGGTATTACGGAACTAGTCAAGCGATAGCGAGTTTCATACCCAAATAGTCGTATAGAAATTTCGGCGGCTACCTCTTACAAACTCAAATGAAGATCTTTAGTTACTATTCCCATCTTTTTGGCGATGTGAACCTAAACTACAGATGTTAATACCCCATCAGAGAGAGGCAAATCTTCCACTACATCTCGACCGCTTTTGAATGCATGGTACCGCTCATAAGCACGTATTCTGCTTATGGTCGATTCATCATAAGCTTTCTATATTTTTTCAGCAGTTCGTCATACAAATTCCATTTGCAATAACAAATTTGAGAACAATTCTTTATTTCATATTTTCACCGGTTGTGAACATTGCAAACAACATTCTTTGAAGAGAATTCAGGTATTACGGAACTAGTCAAGCGACAGCGAGTTTCATACCCAAATAGTCGTATAGAAATTTCAGCGGCTACCTCTTACAAACTCAAATGATTTTTAGTTACTATTCCCATCACTTTGGCGATGTGAACCTATACTACAGACGTTAATTCCCCATCAGAGAGAGGCAAATCTTCCAGCACATCTCGATCGCTTTTAAATGCATGGTACCGCTCATAAGCACGTATTGGTCATCATAAGCCTTCAGTAATATTTTCAGCAGTTCGTCATACAAATTTCATTTGCAATCCAAAATTTGAGAACAATTCTTTATTTCATATTTTCACCGGTTGTGAACATTGCAAAACATTATTGAAATGAATTGACAAATTCGAACATTGTAAACAAACTAAATGGCAGATCGTACCCAAACTCCGTGTCAGTATATAATCCAGTTTGCCAACTTAGTGACAAAATGAATTTTGACTATCCTCTTACACCTTTGATAGATAGCAAATATGCAAATCCAGTTGCCTACAAATCCAAAAATAACATAATTTTTGCCTGAAAATTATCATTTCGTTTCGTAGTATACGAGCACATTTCTACCAAAAATTATTGGCTGTGTTAAAAAAATTATTGGTTACAAAGGAAAGCGTTAGCAATATTTTTCGACTTCTGAAATGATAGTATATTTTGCATGTATAGATAATACAGATTTTCTGTTGGAGGGGATAGTTCTATTAGAATCAAATAGGATTGGCTCTCTACTCCTTTCTACAGGCAAAAGACTTCCTGCATGCTTTCTAAACATTTGTTTTTGTGCAGGGACATTTTTAAATATGTTTCCACAACGATCTTATTGACTGATTTTTCAACCAAGTCCACCTTTTTAATTACAAAACATTGTATTATCTCCACATTTTGTGTTAACCGTTTTGATATAAAACCATAATAAGATTTAACCAAATTTGAATGTGGATTTTCTCACTCACTGCCGCAGCACTCTCTCGCCATTGTGATTTGCTGGTTACGTACTCGTATTGTTATTGTTGCTTTACCTAGTGGGGAGTTATTGACAAATTTGCTGAATGGTCAGTTATATGGCTGTTTGCCGTTTCTTAATATCCTTGACCTGATTTTTCTTCCCAATTTTGTGTAATTTTTCTGCGACATTTCAACGCTTTCCTTTTAGGAGCGGTTTATTGCTCGATGAGGCTGAAGTCGCAGAGGAGAGGTGTTTCTTGATTACTGTTTAGCTGTTTCGGCTGTTGTTGTAGCTGTTAAGACCACGTGTGAGTGCTGTTTTGTTTTATGACATTTTAACTTGTTTTGTTGCTTTTGTCTGGCTATATTTGCGTTTGGAATGAGAGCCTCTCTATACCCTACAGCAAGCCAGGACAGATACTGAAGAAATGTTGCTTATTCTTAAAGAATATTATATTTGTTATTACAGCGAAATATTTAATAGATTTTCAATTATTTGACTTTATGTTTAAAAAAACGCACACACATAAATTCTCTTGTATCCTATGATTGGGATGTGAGAGAGCTTTTCCCATGGAATGAGCTTGCACACATTCTATTTTTGGACTCAATCGACAGAACCTACACTTTAACGACGATTCCGAATATGATATTTGAGAAGCATTTACTAGACTTGCAACTGTTCGACAACTAGAAGTGTTCATCAGACACATTATCACCGCAATGATAATGGCTGTACCGGGAATTGAACCTGCAGTCATGCGAACGGTAGTTGCGCGCGTTAATCTCCGCGATACGATCGGGCAAAGTTTTACGAATAACTGAAATAAAACTTCAGACGTTTGCAGCTCAACCAGAACCAAAAACCTCCACGAGGCATGACCTGGAAATAATGTTAGGTGACTCACGTTACGTATCATGCCAGGTGGATGCCAGTATCATACAGTTATTGACACTATTATGGATCTCCTGATGGGAATAAACACTATTGTCAGTATGAGCGCGGTTCTTGCGGATGACTTTAAAAATCCATACCCCTTCTATAGACTTGGAGCATGTGAAGGAGGTAGTAAAAGGAGCCACAATAATGAGCCGTACAAATCCCTAACTCTGATAGGCTAGTTCTATCTATTAACAAATTCCCTTCCATCAAAGCAACGGGATATTCGATATGCATACACGCATTCTATTTTTAGAAATTTGTAAATTTTTTTCTAAATAATACCTTATCACTGTAAGTGGAACTTCTCATTCTGGAAACCTCCTATAACCGGTGACAACTTTTACCCCTTCTTTGCCATCGTTACAAAATACGATGAGCCAAACCTGGATCCGTAGTATTATTTTTCAGATAGCAAAGTGCGCATTTGCATCAAAGATGTTGCATTAAATTTTGTGTAAAAAATGGAATTAAGGGCATAAAAAACACTTGAAATGTTAACAGTGGCATACGATGAGAGTATTCTGAGTCAAAAAAATGTTTACAAGTGGTAAAAGCTTTGCACAGAAGGTCGAGAAGATGTGAATGAGGACGTTCGCCTTGGACGCCCAGCAATTGAAGAAAATTGTTATGAAGAATCGTGGAATCACAATTAGAGAAGTTGCTGTGGATGTCGGCATATCGGTTGGCGGATACCATGCAATCTTTTCGAAAATATTGGGCATGAAGCGTGTGGCAGGAAAATTCGTTCCAAAATTGCTAAATTTTGACCAAAAACAATGACGATACTGATGATCCAGATTTGCTTAAAAGGGTCATAACTGGTGACGAATCATGGATATATGGTTATGACATCGAAACCAAAGCCCAATCGTCCCAATGGAAGAGTCCAGGAGAGCCAAGATCAAAAAAAGCACGCCAGGTTCGATCAAATGTCAAGGTTTTGCTCACTGTTTTCTTCTATTACCATGGCGTAGTGCATCAGGAGTTCTTACCACAAGGTTGTACGGTAAATACAGAGTATTACCTGGCGTCGTTTGCATGAAGCAATACGAAAAAAAAAACGCCCGGAATGGTTTTTGCATCGTGATGATGCACCTGCTCGTTCTTCTTTGCTTGTGAAAGATTATTTGACCAAAAACAACACCGTTACCATGCCTCAGGCACCGTATTCACCAGATTTGGCTCCCTGTGACTTTTTCCTGTTCCCAGGATTGAAGAGACCCATAAAAGGACGACGTATTGCGATGGCTGAGGAGATAGAAACCGAATCGCCGAGAGAGCTCAAGGACATATCAAAAAGTGCATATCAGAACTGCTTTGAGGATTGGAAAAAACGCCAGCGCAAGTGTATTACATCTGAGAGGGACCACTATGGAGTAGATAAAATAGAAATTGATGAATAAATAAATATTTTTTGAGAAAAATAAAAATTCACGTCCGTTTTTGAACACACCTCGTACATCCTCCAATTATTATTACGTTTTTCTAAATGCTCTTAATGCGTAAAACTTTTCACTCACAAATGAGTGTTCAACGTAAACATTAACACACTATTCGTAATGCTCCACTTAAGGTCTTTGTCACTCCCGTCCATGGTTTCTTGTGCATTCTCCGGTGTGTTAGTTACGCTTGGATAATTAAAAACAAATGCAGTTCTTAACACACAGAAGTTGAACACTGGAATGTGACAATGTCTGTTGCCAATGCTGCATTAGTCTTTTTGTGGCCACACAAGAGGCAGGAGTTCTGTTGCAACACACACCCCTGCTGGAATGTCAGTTGATGGATTTTATTATCCGGGTTATATACCGGGTATGGGTTCAAGGCCTCGCTTACAGTCGATGCATCCTTTTCGCAATTTAATGGCAGCAGGTACGCACATGAATGGAGCCTGGGCAGGTGGTGGTTCGGGTCATTCGGGATATGGGTGAGTTTTGAATAGAATGTATGGAGAATACATATGAAACATTAATTCTGCGTGTATGTTTTTCCAGTGCCGATTCTGCGGACTATGATTATCACTCGGGACCATCAGCTAATGTGCCCAGTGGGGGAAGTTATTATCA
>JAHXMU010000736.1:784684-890109 GCA_019455685.1 Philornis downsi | reverse complement strand
AATTTTCTGCTTAAAATTTATATAATTTTCTGCTTAAAATTTATATAGTATTCTGCTTAAAATATGTGTAATTTTCTGCTTAAAATTTATGTAATTTTCTGTTTAAAATTTACATAATTTTCTGCTTTAAATTTATATAATTTTCTGCTTAAAATTTATATATTTTTCTGCTTAAAATTTATATAATTTTCTACTTAAAATTTATACACTTTCTGCTCAACATCTATATAATTTTCTTCTTAAAATTTATATAATTTTCTTCTTAAAATACTGAAAAAATTTGTATAATTATAATTTTATGATTATATAATGATTTAAAATCATTTATTTATTCACGATTTATTTATTACGACTAAAAATACAACCAAAAAGATTTAAAAGGGATATGGATCGATTTCCGTCTGGCTGGCTTGCTGATAAACGAGCAAAACGTTGCAAAACTCTGTAAAACTTTATAAAACGAGGCACAGAGGTGCCACGACTAAAAACAAAACCAAAAAGATGTGAAAGAGATATGAAGCCATTTCTGGCAATTCTATACATAACTAATTTTTAGAACGTACACCGCATACCCAGTAAGTTTTGGCCAAACCAGAATTCAAAACTTATGATTTACTTGAGCCAATATAGAATTGGTGAAAACAATTTGTCACCATAATTTATTAAAACTTTTGGTACAATTTGTGTGGTAATTATAGATTTCTGTCCATCCCTGTGATTTATTTTTATTTATTTTTTTTTTTCTTTTTGTACAGCTTGACAAGGTATTCCAGAATTTTCATATTGGCTTGTAATACGACATTTGCTGTGAATGGCTATGGTATCAAAATTTGATCATTATACCTTCAATGGCAATAACATATAATTTGATAAAGCCAAAAACCTAACAGCCACAAGAAAATAGATAAAGTTTTAAGTATATTTTGATCAAATACGTTTGAGTACTTCTTAAGTCTATTGAGCGATGTCCGTTTGGCTGGTTGGCTCTATGAAATTTCATAAACGTGGCACAAACCCATATTTTTCAAGATTGTTGCCGGGGATTGCAAATGGGCTATATCAAACTACACATTTTGTTATTTCCAATACAAATTGGCTGATTTTTCGAAATTCAATTTTTCGCTATAACTCCCAGTTCCTTGGTCGCGGTAACCTGAATTTTTTGCATAGCTTTGCAATGCTAGTAAAATATGAAGCGATCATCCGAACATCCGTACCTTCTAGTATCTCCCATGCAAATGACTGATTTAATTCATATATTCTGGACTTCATTTATGTCCTGCAAGTAATTATATGAAATTCATTTAAATTTGGCGCACACCATGCGTTTCATAAACTTAATTTGGAAAACGAAATGGACTCAATTGCCCCGCTCATTCCAGTACCCCTCATACAAATAACCAATTTAATCTATTCTATATTCGTATCTTCATATGTTGCAAACAGTTGCGAAGAAATCAGCCAAATTTGCCACATATTATGTGCTTCACACGCCAAGTACTGATAATAAAAATTAACCGCATTGCTGCGTTCCTTCTAGTACATCGTATACAAATTATCGATTTAATTCATATATTCTGAGATTTAGACCGTTTTATGGAGTTCAGTAAAATTAAGCAAATATTATGCATTTCGCTAACTTATTATAATTCTGAAAAAAACAAACTTGGCACATTTTACGCGTTTCTAAAGCTAAATAAAATAAAAATATATCTCATTACCCCACCTCTTCTGCTACCTTCTGTACAAATGACCGATGTAGCCTATACATTCTGACGATAAAATTTTTAACTAAATTCGCATTAAATTCGCTCAAATTCACTCAACATTTTAAGCATGTGCGAAAGTAGAGTTCAAGAATTAAAATGAACGGTAATGCCCACATATTATTTCTGTGATTTTTGGCTGTTACCTAGACTCGAAAGACCACTGCGGGCTCAACGATTAGAGTCGAAATCCAACATAAATCACGCTCTATGGGCTACACCGGAGCACCGAGGATGGAAAACAATGGCAGCATAAGTGTATTGTAAACGCTCTAATATGTTTGAACGAATAAATACAATTTTTTGAAAAAATTTAAAAATTTAACTTACTTTTGGGACTTAGACTTTCTAAAACTTTTAGAAATCGGTTTTAATCTGATTTTAATCATCTATTATATAGTACTTACACTATTCTCTAATCGCCCATCAAATGCGGGCAACCGGGTCTGGCCGTCTTTTAGCAATACCGCTGTTTCTCGAACTAACGATTGCATCTCCAACATGCAGAATAGAAATATCTTCAAGTCCACATAGTAGAAACACACGCCAACAAATATGAAGCACATGGCCCATTTGTTGTACAATTCATGAACATATTCGTGACGCAGAAACATGTACGACATATAAACGATTCTTAAATTGTTGAGATATATCGTGAGCATAACACAGACCCCTTGGACGTCGTACATGTCATTAACGCGATTGGCCACATCACTGCCCAAATTCCTACAGTGAGTCATCAATGCCTGTTGTATGTGTTTCGGGCTATGCTGCGCAAAAAGTTTGGCAGATATAAATAAAATTCTTTTAATTTCCTCATTAATGGACTCCAGCAAGATGTTAATGCTCAACAGGGCCATATAGTATTGAGTCATGACAAGATTTAAAAGGCTACATACGAACGATATCACGACAACGAACTGTATTTCTAGTTCAAATTTGAAATTCGTGTTGCCCACCAACATGACCATATTCGCCACACATCCCCAAATTATTTTCGTTCTAATTGAGTTTTCATATTTTCTTTCCAGTTTTTCACTCGCAGGCCATTTTTGTAGAAAACGATGCCGCAACTGTTGAAAGTCATTGATGGTCTTAATAAAGCAACTACGTTTAGTCCAATTCGATACTATCGTCAGCAAAACGACACTGATGCGTATCAGACACATTATGCCATTGATCTTTATGTGTAAGTCATGGCCATTGCGACTGCCCAGCTTCCAATCGACCCTTAATGTCAGTGGTATAACACCAAACAAGGCCAAACTCACGATTGTGCAATACACGGTTATATGAGGTTTCGTCCGAACTTTATGGGTGTGGGTGTCGTAGGAAAATGGACTAATTCCATATAGTATTGACAAGTAATAGCAAGCGGTTATCATCCACTCTGTTGTTCTCCTCATGGCCGCAGATAAATAGTAACTGACTAGTGATTAATTAAATGGACAAGTTAAGGGCCAACTTTACACCAATGTCTTCGCTAAGCCATTATATAAATTAATAACAGATCTAGATACGATTAAATATACCGCATAACAATGAACTATAGGGTGGTGCACGAATCGTACTACAGTGTAACAGTAACTGTCAATGGGGACCGTTATTTAAATATGTTGAAGGAGTTTTTTTACTCAGAACTGCGCCGGAAATGCATCCGTTTCAATAGCATTTGGTTCCAGCAAGATGAAGCAACTTCACACATAGCCAGACCGGTTATGGCGGAGCTCCAACGAAAAATTCCAAACAAATTAATATCCAGAAACTCTATTTTCCGCTGGCTCCCAAGGTCACCTGACCTGACTGCACCAGACTTTTTCTTATGGGGTTATGTCAGGCAAGTACTGTACAAAACAAAACCAAGGAATTTGACCGAACTGAAGAAGTTCACTAAAGCAATAATTGAGGCGATCCCGATTTCAACCCTTCAGGCCGCAATGCATACTATTGTGATCAGGTGTCGCATATGCGTGAATGAGCATTGAGGTCATTTACGTTCTATCATCTTCAAAACCAATTATATAAAATGAACAAGTAATGTAATATAAATAAATAAATAAATAAATAAATAATATAATAAATAAATTATAAAAAATAAAATTGAATTTCCTATACACGAAAAAAAAATTAAATACATTGATTTAAATAAAGTTATTTTCCATTTCTGTTTGCATCACAATTGGTGCACCATCCTGTATAAAACAAGACAATGACTATTTTGACTCTTAACCTCCACTCCAGAGTAGGGTTAGAAAACTCCGAAATCGGCTAGTTACTGCACCAAATGTGGTTCAGCATATTGATGAAAAGTGTCTTCAAATATTTTGCATCACTTTAATAACAAAATATAACATATTTAATGAAATCAAGGTTGTATTTGGAGGAGAGAAATCGCCTCATATGAATCAGGTACAGATGAACCATAATAATATACCTCATGTTTATTTTGTGCTCCAATTTATTTTATATTAGATTGTTCAAATTTCATTATTTTAGGTTATGTTTCAGCTCGAATCCAGGGCATATTGATTTCAATTGCAAAATTGCCATGTAGACGTGTATGAAAATGGACAGAAAGTTAGAATTTTGAAATTGGGATAGTACATAAACACAGCTCGAAGTACCTTGAGATTAATCGAATGTTCCTCTTGCGGTGTAGACACGCGCTGCAAATGGATTTTTGGAATTACTTTTTTTAGTTGATATAGTAAGAAAGAAAGAGGACAAAAGTGGTGCTAAATAGCAGAAGCACAAATCGCTAAAATCACCAGAAATACAGCTAAAATAATAAGCTACCGATGGAGTTTGCAGATAAATGTTCCTAAATTAGGAAACTCACGTAACTATCTTTTATTTCACATAAGTTTTGTTTCCTTATTCATTGTTGCTTTACTGACTGAGAATTTGATTATCACCCAGGCTATACGAATTTCCGTGCTTGTAGATTTAATACAAGCACGGAAATTCGTACTTTTAAAGAAGCATAATAATAGATTTAACACAAGCACGGAAATTCGTACTTTTAGGGCCAAAAACAGAGTAAAAATATACAGATCTGGTACTGTCGTCCAGCATAAAGAGCTAGAGTTAGAATCATTAAAATTGGTATCCGTATTTTCCCTCTAGAGCAAACATGCGATAAGAAAGTGGTTTTTGACATTCTTGCTTTAACGTTTAAAGAGGGACAAGATTAGGTACTTCCGCCCAGCTCAAATGGATTTAGCTAGAATCAGCACAATTGGTCTCTATAATCCACTTCTAGAATAGAAACGCAGTAAGGAATAATTTTATAAAATTCGTATTTTTTAGGAATAAAAGTGGGACAAAAAGAGACAAATCTGTTACTATCGCTCAGCTCAAAAGGCTAGGCAGGCAATAAGAAGGGATTTTTTTCAAATTCGTGCTTTCAGGATAAAACAGGGTAAAAAGATCGCCCAGCTCAGACCATTACATTCTAAATATTTTAGAAAAATGCAAAAAATTAAAAAAATAGAAAATTATTTGAAACTTATTATGTATAAGTTTTTATGAATTAAAAAAAAACGGTTTCAGGCTAATGCAAAAATTTTAAAAAATTTCAAAAAGTTTTATGTGAAATTTAAGAAGTTTCAGGACATTTAATGAAAATTGTCGAAAATACATTGAAAAAAAAAATTCTTTGAAAGTTAAAAACGTGTTATAATCCTTTCAACATGATTTATAATCCGATTCGAAAGTTCAATCAATAAGACATTTCTTGTGTAAGATACGGCATCAGAAATACCGTTTGATTTGAATATGATAAGCACATATATCATATAATATTCTCCAACACACTATACTCGTATATACTAAATTTATTAGAATCTAAAAGGATTCGGGTTAGGAAATCATTTTGTGCATATAATAATATACTTACACTCTTTTCCAATCGCTCGTCCAGTGTAGATAACCATGTCTGACGGTCCTTTAACAACCGGGACAATTCTCCAACCAAGGATTGGTAATCGAACATGTTGAATAAAAATATCTTCGCATCCACATAGTAAGTATACACTCCAACAAGTATGAAGTACGAAGTCCATTTATAGTATAATTTATATATATAATCGTAATTCATCACCATATACGACATATAAATGGTGCTTAAATTGTTGAGATATATAGTAAGCATAACACAGATCCCCTGGACATCATACATGGCATTGACACGATTAGCTACGTCCAGCAGGCTGTAATGGGTCGAAGCCAATTCATCCAAATCACTGGCAAATTTTCCACATTGGGTGTTCAGTGCATCCTGTGTGATATGTTTCAGACAATGTTGAGCAAAAATTATGTCAGACTTGAATAGAATTTTTTTAATTTCCTCATTGATAGATTCCAGCAAAAGGTTAATGCTCAACAAAGCGATATAGTAGTGAGTCATCACAAGATATAAAAGGCTGCATACGAATGAATTCATGGCAATGAAAAGTATTTCTACCTCGAAGTCGACACTCATGTTGCCCAGCAACATGACAATATTCGTCACAAATCCCCAAAATATTTTCATTCTAATTGAGTTTTCGTATTTTTTATCCAGTTGTTCACTGGTCGGCCATCTCTGTATGAAACGATGCCGCAGACGTTGAAAGTCATTTATGGTCCTAATGACATCACTGCGTTTAGTCCAATTCCATACAATTGTCAGCAAAACGGCCCCGATACGTATCAGGCACATTACGCCGCCGATTTTCATATGCAAGTCGTATCCATTGCCGCTAATCTGGTTCCAGCCGATCCTTAATGCCAATGGCACCACACCGAAAGCGACCAAGCTCATGATGGTGCAATAAAAGGTTATAAAAGATTTTGTTCGAACTTTGCAGGTGCGAGGGTCATACAAAAAGGGCAAAACACCATAAATTATGGATAAGAAATAACAGGCGGTTAACATCCACACTGTTGTTCTCCTCATGGTGGCAACTAAATAGTAACTGATTTGCGGTTTATTAAACGAATGCATTAAGGGGCCATATAACTCAAGTGCCATCGCTAATTATTTATTAATGATAGATCAAGATACTATTTATTACACCGCACAGAAAGAACGTAAAAGGGGTTTTGACATACTATAAAGAAGGTAGTTTCGTTGAAATGGGCTCTGCTGGCCATACCGATTTTAGGACACTAAAAGTTTCTAATCGCTGCACGACATACAAGTCGTAGACCCATAGGAAAAGGAGGTAGTTGATACTACACAATTTGCTTAGATGGCTTTGTATTGTATATTCTATGCAAATACAAATGTTGATATTCTAACGAATACTAAGAGCTTTGCACTCATCACGATTATCTGTTAAGCTGCCTTTCTACTTATTTCAAATTTCTTTAAAAGGACTTTTAAATGTTTAAGCATATAAACGTTAATCGAAATATTGTAAACTGCGCCAATCCTGCGAATGAAATTTTCAATCACAAACCAAACCCACAAACCCAAAATCTTCGAAATGTTACGTATTTTGAAAGCAAAGCCCCAAATAATGAACAACATTTGTGTTTTGGAAGATTTCCAATTACCTATTTTTGTAAGTTTTTTTCTAGAGCTGCTTTATATTGGAATATTTATACATTATACGGAGTTTTAATGTAATCAGAAATATTGCCCAAAAAATTGACTAAACCTATCCAATAATTGATTGGTATGAGATCTTAAATATGACTAGTTTGAAACAGTTCATTTTTCGTTTTGAATACTGAGTTTGTAACACCCACAAATATAAGAGCTTCGTTGGTTCAAAAATGCTTCGCTATTTGTTATTTGTTGGGAACGGAAACTTTTAAAATGTTCAACATTTTTATACATTCATCCGAATCCGAAATCCTAATTTTAAGGTGTTATACATGTAATTTGATGCGATAAAAATGTAACACCAAGAAGGAAGCGTATAAAGCGTACCAAGTATCTTTTGGCCAAATGTGACTCATGACTTTCTTAGGCAATTGAATGATGTCGGTCTGTGTGACAGATTGGTCGGTTGAGAAATACGATAAATGGAATAAATTTTTATGAAATTTTGAATTTATGGCATTAAGCGTTTGGCATTTATGCCAAGAACAACTTCTAGACAACGTCTATGTTGCAATGCCCGTGAAAGAACTTGAAATGATTTTGTTACATATGGTGATTTTTAAGTTTTTCAAGTTGGCAGCACTGGTCGATAATGGCGTACAACCATCATCTGTCAAAGTGAAAAGTGTGCAGTATACTCTGCCATTTTACCACAACAAGACTAACAAACGAGCAACGATTGCAAATCGTTAAAATTTATTTATTTATTTATTTATTTTAAAATGTGCACCGTTTGATACGACCATTTTATGGTCGTCATAATCGACTTGTTGAATTAACAATTCGTGCTTTTATCTCCAAATTCCGCACCAAACTTACTTTGTTGGACATAAAACCATCGACTCGCATGCGTATAGTGCGTACCGAAGAAAATATTGCAGCCGTAGCGACCAGTGTTAATGACGACCGTGAAATGTCAATTCGTTCCCGTTCTCAGCAATTGGCCATGTGGTACTCAACCACAAGGAAAATTTTACACGTCGATTTGTGTTTGAAAGCCTATAAAATTCAACTCACGCAAGAATTGAAGCCGAATGACCTACCACAACGTCTAATTTTTGGCGAATGAGTTCTTGCTGAACGGATACGTACTCATACACAAGCAAAACTGCCGCATCTTGAGTGATGAACAGCCACATGCCACACATGAATTACCGACATGAAAAACGACAGTCTGGTGTGGTTTATGGGCTGGTGGCATCATCTGTCCATTTTTCTTCAAAGACAACCGTGAAAGAAACGTTACCGTCTACGACGAACGATTTCGAGCCATGCCCCAATTCGTTGAGCTGAACTTAGTTGACATGTGGTTTCATCAGGAAGGTTCAACACGCCACACTGCTCGTGAAACAATGGATATGTTGAGCAGCTTATCTCTCGATTTGGCCCTGTGAGTTGACCCCCAAGATCTTGCGATTTAAGGCCTCTTGATTATTTCTTGTGGGGTTATGTCAAGTCGTTAGTCTATGTGGACAAGCCGAACACTATTGAAGCCCTACAGGATAACATAACACGCATTGTTCGTGGAATACAGGCCGAAATGCTTGAAAAAGTGACGAAAAATTGGACCATCCGAATGGACATTTTGAGACGGAGCCGCGGACAACATGCAGAAATTATGTTTAAAAATTAAATGGCAAAGACCAATATATCGATTCCAATAACAAATTTCAATATATGATGCAAATTTGAGTGTTTTATTCGAGTTTCAAGAAAACTGCGATTAAAAAATCACCTTAATTTCTTTCCGAGAGTAGATCATAGGCAATAGCGATTACGACTCACTGAACAGATTTTGGAAAGGTACGAGAGTGCTTCCACAACTAGTCGACCTAACAAAGAAAACACAAAAAATATTTTTATATTTTTCAACATAATCTTCTTTAGCTCTTTCTGCAAAATTCAATAGCTTCATCAACTGCAGACTCTACCTCTTTGTCAAATCTTTTAAATCCAAGCCATTTTATCCAAATTTGGAAATAGAAAATAGTCTGAGGGAGCTAAATCTGACGAATAATATGCATGATGAAGCATTTCGAACTTTAATTAATTAGTTTAGGTCATCGCAATCGTGGATGTGTAAACTGGAACATTGTCTTGATGGAACAACACTTTCTTTTTCGTCAAATGCGTCCTTTTTCCATAATTTCATCACCAAAACGCAGCAATGAATTAGCATAATAATTGTCGTGAATGTTTTTTCCTGTCTGAAAATAATCAATAAAAATAATTCCAGGAGCATCTCAAAAAACAGACGCCATGACCTTGCCTGCAAATGGAATCGTTTTGGACACGATTCTCCCGATTGACTATTCCTTTGTCTCAGATGTGAAGTGGTGGACCCATGTCTGATCCATGATTATAAATCGACGCAAAAATTCGGATTTATTGGCTTTATCGCCAAACAATCTACTGAAACGTCTTCAAAACGCTGCTTTTGCTTTATTAATGGCAAGCGCGGCGTCCAACTTGCGCACAGCTTTCTCATCTTTAAATCTTCGGTCAGTATACGATATAGCACTTTTTAAAATGCCTATCATTTCGACTAGCTCACGCACCTTCAGCCGACATCCAATGCCATTTTGTAGATTTTCTAACCGTGTCCGGCGTAGACATCTTAATTGCTCGGCCACTAAGGTATTCGTCTTGGCAGCTCGTACCGCCTCATTTAAACTCTGCTATCCAATATTTTACTGTCGTAAACGAAGGAGCAGGCTCCTCCTTAGTAGAATTTAGCTCGACTTTAATATTGGTTGGACTGAGACTGGAAATATTGAATTGAATAACGGTGCAAATTCACTAACATAGTGTACTTTTGATGACTCAAATACAAATGGCGCCTTGAAACTTAAAACATATGTGTTGTAAGGTTGCCACTTTTCACCAAAATAATTGTTTTCAAACTGCTGGCGCCATCTATACGCCAGTTCGGGCAGTTTTGATGGTATGATGGACAGGATGGACAATGACGCACACTTTCTTTGGATGCTTTCCATAGAAACCCCAATATTATTTGAATGTTTCTAAATCGTTTTACCGAAAACTACCCCGGGCGACCAACATAAAATTCAAAAATATTATTATTGTATTCAAAAAGAGACAAAAAATAAAATTGAAAGATGTTATTATTAGATTACACTTAAGAAGGAGACAAAAAAAAATTGAGTATATAGACGTATGTGTATTCTTTAGTATTTTTTTCCATCTGTTTGGTTGGAATACTGACACTTGATTCAATTTTATTTTATACAACTAATTGGTTTTGAATACCGTAAATTACCTCCATGTTCATTCTCGTCTATGCAACACCTGATCAGAAAATTATTTATTCCGGATCGCTTCAATTATTGTTTCGATGTACGGCTTCAGTTTAGTCAATGTCCTTGGTTTCGTTTTGCACACCTCTTGCTTGACATAATCCTATACAAAAAAAAGTCTGGTACAG
The DNA here is from genome assembly GCA_019455685.1 of Philornis downsi. Lineage (NCBI taxonomy): Eukaryota > Metazoa > Arthropoda > Insecta > Diptera > Muscidae > Philornis > Philornis downsi. The sequence continues at coordinate 879,305 of JAHXMU010000736.1, read as the reverse complement.
TCAGGTCAGCTGACTTTGGGAGTTAGTGGAATGTGGAGTTTTTGGATATTAATTTGTTTGGAAATTTTCGTCTGAGCTCCGCCATAATCGGGTTTTCTATGTGTGCAGTCGCTCTATAATGCTGGAATCAAATTGTGTTGAAAAACATACGTCTTTGGCGCAGTTCTGGGTAAAAAAAAAATCTCCTTCAACATCTTTAAATAACGGGGACCGCTATTGACAGTTGACAGTAGCACGATTCGTGCGTGCGTCACCCTGTACTGAAATGATCGAAATTCATGGCTTAATTAGTTGGAGAGCAAAATAATTTCTGATTGAAATAAAAGATTAATATATGTTTACAGTGCTTTTCTTTTTTTTTGCTTTTCTTATATCATTTTCAGATAGTTCGGATTCACTTGGTTAAAAGATTAATTTTTCCATTCTCGATCAAGTATAATATTTCATATAATAAACTCCTAAAAGTATGCACAACTTGTGTTTAACATTATGGTGAAAACGGGATTGCCAAGTAGTTTACTGTTGTTACAATGGCAGCTACTCAAACACTACATTAATCTACTCGTATGAATTTTACTCATTTGCGTTTCTTTTTATACTTTCTGCTCCCAAAATGGATCTAGACATACATATATAGTTTAACAGTCAACATGTAGCACCCAGAAAAAAACATTTACGACGATTAAGTTATATTTCCCTGCCTTACCGGTAGATATGATAACTGATGCACAACTTTATGAGACATGGCACGATCTAATATTTTCGTGAGTTTACCCTCAGGGATGGTGAATGGCTCCCCTAGAAAGGAAGAAAGAAATCGACTGATTCCCCTGTGGGATTTTGCAGCGGAAAATCATAATTTTTGGTATTATTTAACAACTACGCCAGTGACTACGAAGGTCATTATAAATGTGTATTCGTATATACTATAGTGGGTTGGTTCTATCCGCATGTATCACATACCACCTCATAAGGCCTCTAATTAAGAAAATTGTTCTAAATTGCTCTAGAAAAAGTGTAATTTTTGTTGAACTAGATTCACTTGAATTTTGTCCGTTTTTTTATCACTTTGATTCACAATCCATAAGTTCGCACCAGACTTCGGATTAAAATTCAGAAAGATAAAACATATGCATTTATTTAGTTTATTTTTTATTAGTATTTTTCTTTTTCAGTATCCAAATTACAATAATATCTATGCTTACAATGAATAATGACCTAACTACCAATTTGTTGCTTTTCAAAAAATCGCTGCCATAAATCTTTGTTATAAACCCCGAAATATGCAGAATATTGTCATTCAGATGCCAACATGTAGCTTGAGGACATAAACAATTATAACAACAAAAAACATATTCTTGCTTATTTTAATTTTTAGGGATATTACGTAATTTTGCAAAAATCGCTCTTTTGGAAAATGACTATATCTTGTGAACTACACTGAATTTGAACTTTCAACTGGGGATTCGGCGGGAGTACGTGCCTTAGTAACGACAACAGGAATAAGGAATAAACACTGTTATTATCTTTTTTAAAATCCAATTTTTGTTCGCCCCGATATACGAAATACGATAGTCCAAGTTTGCTTTCGAAAACAACCGCTTATCAATATTTCTCTTTAAGAAGCGTAGTTTTTGAAGAAGCGTATGACCACGTGGTTGCCATACGACCATTTTAATAATAATATTGGCCAATAAATATGTGTACCCGTTAATAACAATAAATTGTTTATGACATTAGAATTTAAGAGAAATTTGTTATTTCTTATCACATTTATGTCTTAATTGCTTTTATCTAGAACCATTTAGCTATAAAAATTATTTATCACAATTATTAATGTCTGCTTTAAGAAATACATAAATTATTTGTTGATTTTGCAAGAGATTGTCTTCAGCTTGAGCGATATCGTATGACACATAAGTTATTTTCCGATATCGAAACAGTTAAGAGCTTTAGAATACAAGGAAATCCAGTAAACAGTGTCATGAAAATGCAACGTGAAACTTGAACAACTCAGACGACTCACAAACCACTGTACGTGGCACACATCACAAGCACCGGATAATGCGAGCGACTAAAACTGTAATAATTACAAGGATATGTGCCCAGGGGACCGAACTACTTAAGGACAGTTGACCAACAAATAAATGTCTGCCCTCAAAGCCTTAAATGCCATGCGGTGGAAAGGAAAGATTTACCCAAACATTTGTAATGGCAGCAGTGCAAAAGATTTTTCAAACAGATCCGCTTAGAGTTTAGAACTCGTAATAGATTTTCTTTAATTCTTTTAGTTTTAAGTTGTACTTCAAGTGTATGATTTCGTTCCTTGAATGTAGTAAAAATAGGGTGCCTGAATTAGATTAAGAATAGCCATTCAGTTTAATAGACAAAAATTTTTCCATTTTAATCAAAGGACTTGTAAGTCACTAACATTCATTAAAACGAAAAGCTTTGAATTAAAAATTTTAAAACCTCCAAACTGGTACAGTTTTACATACATAATGCAGGTCACCATAATAAAAAATTAGGGAAGGTGGCAATGATTTTACAAAGTCATTCGATACCTAATAAGGCATAAGGCAAAATGACAGTCCATAGAATGACTTCTTTAATACATTATCATATTATATCGTAATAACGAAGAGAACTGCAGTAAATACAACCAGTACCATCTTTAATAGTAGACACCTTATTGCATTACCTTTGATGCTACGATTGTTAGTAATTAAAATAAAGTAATTAATATCCATTACCGCTTCATTACGATTTATATAAATTATTTTTATACATTCATCCGAAGAAGTAAAGATGTACGAGGTGGGTTCAAAAAATAAGGCAAATTTTTAAATTTTGAGGACGACGTACATTCGACTTTCGATTATCATTTTTTTATGCTGGTACACTCGTCTCGACTCGTCCCGTCTTATCCATATAGCATGTTTAGTTTGTTTGTGAGAGGCATAAATTCATGATGCAAAAGCCATGAATTTTGTTTTTTCACAAACGCCGCATAACTTCAAGGTAAGAACTTTCAATGCACTACGCCATGGTAATCGAAGCAAACAGTGAACAAACCCATAATATTTGATCGAACTTGGCGTGCTTCTTTTGGTCTTGGCTCTCCTGGACTCTTCCATTGGGACGATTGCGCTTTGGTTTCGATGTCATAACCATATACCCATGATTCGTCACCAGTTATGAACCCTTTAAGCAAATCTGGATTATCGTTGACATCATTTAACAATTCCTGAGCGATGCTCATGCAACGTTGTTTTTGGTCAAAATTCAGCAATTTTGGAACGAATTTCGCTGACACACGCTTCATGCCCAAAATGTCCGAAAAGATTGCACGATTGAAAAGCCAATTGATATGCCGACATCCTCAGCAACTTCTCTAATTGTGATTCGAAGATTCTCCACAACAATTTTCTTCACTTTGTCAACACAGCGAGCGTCGTCATTCACATCTTCTCGACCTTCTGTGAAAAGTTTGTACCACTTGTAAACATTTTTTTGACTCATAGTACTTTCAACGTATACCATTGTCAACATTTCAAGTGTTTTTGGGCACTAAATTCCATTTTTTACACAAAATTTAATGCAACTTCTTTGATCCATTTTTTTCGATATCAGAAAATCGCCGAACACGCAAAACACTTGTCTTATTCATGCCTCTCACAAACAAACTAAACATGCTATATGTATATAAACCGTCAACATCTCTTCGAGACGAGTGTACCAACATAAAAACAAAATGATAATCGAAAGTCGAGTGTGCATTGCCCGCGAATTTGAAAATTTCCCCTTATTTTTTAAACACACCTCGTACATCGTTTGACACAGCAAAAATGAAATCCCCAGAAAGAAGCGTCCAGGATACCAAGTGCCTTTTGACCAAGTTAGTTTTTCATAACTTTTTAAGTCGATTGAACTATATCCGTCTGGCCTGCCTGTATATCCGTCTGGCAGGCAAAGTAATTGGTCTAAAAATCTTTATGAAATTTCTTAAAACTTGACACTGCCTAACATTTTATTAGATTTTAGTAGAGGATTGTTATAGGAAATATGTATGTAAGGTGGCCATATCTCGTATCTTCTATACGTATTGAAATATTCTCCGGAATTAAATTGTTTCTCAAAACATTTCAATGACCTGCTTTTTTGCCATTATCTTGATCTATAATTCTTGATACCAAATATGTTAGACTTACCATGTCTCTTCTACTACCTCTCAAACAAATGATCGATTTAGCCTAAATATTCTTAGGTTTATGGCGCGTTGGTTAGCACAAACGACTCTCATTCTAATTCTCAATTCCGCGTACAGCCACCTACCATTATTTGAACGACGTGTCTAATAAGCACTTCGAGTAGTCGAGTAATCGACAAAAATTGTAAATGCTACTCAAGCTGTGACGTTCGGAATGGTCGTTAAACGGTAGCTCCCGTTGAGTCTGTCTAAAAATAAATATATTGTACGTAAGTTCACTGAATGTGAAAAGTTCTCCCATGTTTCATTCATGAGATGTAAAGGAATTTGGTTTTGCATCTATTCTTCAATTTGTATCTTCTACCCGAGTGCACTAAATTCAGTCGAACTTGGTGCACGTTAAGTATTTGCGGAGATATCGTCCACACAAAGATTCTGGTATCTTCCACACAAAACAGTAGATATTCCGAATAAACGGTAGATATTCCGCTAAAACGTAGCCTACAGCTCCATGCATTTTTGTCCATTGTTTTGCTCCATAATTATTGGTATATTAAAAATATAATAAATCGGCTAAATCGGCTAACTAACTACCCTGCTAATATCTTCCATACAAACGACCGATTTAATCCAAATATTGTTAGGTTCCTATATTCTATACAGTTGGTTAGTTTTGTCAAAATTTAGTGCATATAAACTGTTTGCTAAAGGAGTGGAGTGGACCGCAGTGTCGCTCCTTTTCTAGTACCTCCCATACAAATTCATCGATTTTATGAAATTCAATATTTCCCTGTAACCAAACATCATCGATAGCAGCAACCTAAATTTTTGTCTATTCTAGTATTTTATAGTGTGTGACTAATTCAGCGAAAAATCGACCAAGTAGCCATTGCAACAACCCACATAAAAATTATCGATCTAACTCATATCTTCTTAGTTTCATATCTTTCAAGCTAATGCATTGAATTCGGCCAAATTGGTCATGCATGATGCATTTAATAAACTTAGTTTTACCATAAGCATTTAGTTGTAATGGTTGGTAAAATGTGAAAAAAATCGAACGGATAATCCCACCATTTCCAATATCTCCGGTACAAATTACATAATTTAACCCATACGTTGGGTTCACCAAACTGAAATTGTTTTTAATTTGTTTGCGTTGTTTTGAAACAGCATCAGAGATTTTTGACATTTAAATAAAGAAGAACAAACACCTTCCGTCTTATCAGCATAACAAAAAATAAACAAAGAAACAAGTCTACCTCGTCCAGAGGCATCTTTTGAAGAAAGGTTTGAGTCATCAGATCAATTCAGTAATCACTGGAAAGTGGCCGGAGATCGTTTCTTTAAGTTTAACGAAAGAAATGTCGTCTCCTAATTGAGCGATTCAGTGAAGCTGTTATTCTTTTAGTCATAATTCGGCGATTACACATAAGAAATGACTCAGTATTATGGAATCGAAAATCCCTGCTATAATTTAACACCACTAGAGGAAAGTCAAGCCAATACTTCGGCACAATGTCGTATTTATGCAAATGCTGAGGTAAGTCAGATTTCCAATTGTTACTGTAGTCTATACTAAAAAATGAACGTAGCCGGTCCTATCGGTGAAGCAAAAACGTCCCTAAAGTTGTGGAAATCACAACCGTAAAGAGTTCTTAGCATTGAAAATATAATGTATTTAATCTCTCAAACCGGAAAATGTCTTAAATGCTTTTTTGATTTTTAAAACAAAACGTAAGATGCGAGATAAAGACTTGATCATACAGGGTGTCCGCCGGGAAGGCATACTACTTTGTTTTGCCGCCATTATGGTAAACATTAGTCTTGACAGTTCATATTTGGCAGTCGTGAAGTAGAGACATGGCAAAATATATTATGGAAAAATATTCGATAAACCAACGTGTTTTAATCGTTAAAACATTTTACCAAAATCAATCACCGATTACTGTGACGATGAGAAAGTTACGTGAAATTTTTGAGAGAAACAACGTGAAACAACAAGACGCACTGTTTATCGTGTAGTGAATGATTTGGAAGAAAGAGGGTCTGTAGCTGATAGGGCCAAGCATGGATTACAAGATCCGAGATGCTGCAAGATCAGCTGAAAACATTACTGTTGCTTAAGAAAGTGTTCAAAACAATCCATCAACCTCAAGTCGACGACGTGCTCAGGAGCTTCGTCTTCAAAAAACAACTTTTGCCACAATTTTGCACAAGGATTTGCATTTGTTTCCATTGAAGATTCAGTTGGCACAAGAGCTTCTTCTACAAGGCCGTACATATGCCAATAGGATGTTACAGCTCACCCATGACAACCTCGATTTTCATGAAAAAGATCATAATGAGTGACGAGGAACATTTTCATTTGAATGGATATGTGAATAAACAGAATAGTCGGTTCTGGGCAATGGGAAACCCTCAAATTATTCATCAGTCACCTTTGCATCCATTAAAAGCGAGAGTCTGGTGTGCAATTTGGTCTGGAAAAATCACTGAACCTTATTTCTTTGAAACTGAAAACGGCGTAATGGTAACTGTCAATGGGGAGCGATATCGTGACATGATTAAAAACTTTTTAACGCCACAACTGCATGCTTTGAGCTTGATTGACATGTGGTATCAACAAGATGGTGCCACATCGCATAAAGCCAGGATTACAATGGTATTACTGCGACATCTCTTTCCACAATAAATTATTTCAAGAAATGGTGATGTCGTCTGATTTGACTACTCCAGACTTCTTTTTTATCAGAGGCGGACATTTATCTGATATTGTATTTTGCACATGATTGCCAACATTAAAGAAAACATTTATCAATATAAGATCCATTCTCTTTCATTTAATCAAATATTGTAAACAAACAAATTAGTATACCTTCCCGACGGACACCCGACAAAGTATTTACAGCTTAAAAAGTTTAAAGTTAAAAGTTTTCAAACTACATCGATTTTTACAAAAAGTGTCGAAATTGAATCGAATTCGAGTTCAAGGCTCCATTGCCACCATTTTGAGGTGGGAAAAACAAACACTTAACACTTTATCAGAACTAATGTATTGTAATCACCAGAAAGAAAACACATATTTAATGGCTTCGCGGGGAAATTTACTGTGTTAAAAAAACTTCACGAACTTTTTTTTTGACTGAATTCAATAGCTTATCGTGTTCATACTCTTCTAAAATATGTTTAAAATATTAATTTAGTATTGTCACGCTATTTCGAATTTCACTGTATCAGATTTATCAAATCATTGTTCTCACCAGTAGATATTGAAAATTTTCATTGCCCAATTTATAATAGGGAAGAATTTCCCCAATCTACTGTTTTCTCCTTTAAAAATGTACAAATTTAGGCTTGGGGACTGCTTTTTCATAACTGTAATGGCTCTCATGAAAATGTGAAACAGAAACACCATAAAAAACCCGCTTTCTTCTTATGACAAGTCTGTGTTAAATTCATTAGTGATTATGGAAATTTTTACCAAATTGCTCCAAAAATTGCGGTGAATTTCAGCTTCTTTTCACTTCTTCACTTCTTTTGCTGACTAAAAATATATTTGGAGGACTTTGTTCCTTATTTTTTCTTTCACGTTTTCATAATAAATTGTATTTAACATTACAGGCCTATTTGGCAACCTATCTCATAGTTGGGGCTGCGAATGACCTCTAGACTTGTTTAAAAATTTAGTTTCATTGACAGACTTTACCTACTTCTCTAAGACGCATCGATGTTTGCATGCCCTTAAGGTTATTCGATGTAGTAGCCTTACTGCTACAGCAATTTCAGGACAGATATCCTATGGCATTAGCAGTGAATACTTGCCCCAGCTTTGTGAGCTGATTAAGATATTCTGCAAAGGATTCGGGTTAGTTCCAAATAAAAAACAAGTCAGAGAACCCAAATTAGAATTTAGCGATGTCATAAATATATCGCTTTCAATTATCGTAAGCGATATCAGAACATTTATTTATAGCAATATCTTTGTAAATATACAGGGTGGCGCATAGGTAACGTTAACGGCGGCTATATTAAATGCGTTCTTGTGCATCATTTGGTTTTGAATCGTGAACCAATTGCATCTTATATGGGAAAAGATGTAACATATGTAAAGTTCTTTGCAAAGACCTCCTAGACATCTCTAACTGCTGAGAACGTCGCCTGGCGGAAGTTTCGGGGTTTTCCTCAACACTTGCTTGCACTCGAGCAATAGTCATTTTACGAGATCTTCCAACACGCGGAAGATCACAGACAGCCTCTTGTTGACCAAAATGCTGAACCAATCGGTAAATTGTTGGAACGCTAGGAACATTTCGAACATGAAAGAAATTTCGATATGATCTGAATAATCGAATGCTGACTTTCATAGTAAAATTGAACAACTTTGGTTCTTTGTTGTGTGCTGAGCCTTTTCATCATAAATTTCCCAAGTATTATTTATTTAATTCTATAAAGACACGGAAAAAAAAGATTTAAACAAAAAATTTATTCTGTGTATATATGTCATTTGTTTTATAGACTGTTATTGTAATTGTGGGGTATTATTATAATTTGTTTTTAAAATCTGACAATACTACATTTCTAATGGCTTCATTTAAGTCAGAAAGCCTAATCGGATTTGTATCACGTAAAATTATCCTATGTTGCAGTAACGATTACAAAATATGATGATTTAAAACTTGTCTTTTTGCATAACTAATTGCAATATTTGTAATTCTTTTATTTATAATTTCATTTGTAATTCTCGTACACGTTTTTGTCCATAATGACATAATGACGTCGTAATTAATTATAACCGTTTCATTTTAAATTGAATTTATCTATTTACAGATGTAATTCACTTCATAGGCCACAAAAACCCTAAACTGCAAATATAATTTAGCAGTTTGGCAAATATAATTTAGCAGTTTAGCAAATATAATTTAGCAGTTTATAACATTACAAAACTTACACTTTTAATCTGTCTTTAAATAGAAAGTTGTGACCAATTTTAACAACGTCTACTATGTTACACTATGGCACAAAATATGAAATTTTCCTGCCGCTCTCGTAATTATTTTAGTAAGCTTGTAAGCTTTATATACTGCGAAAAAGTATCGAGGATTGATCATTTAAAAAGACCGCTTAAAAGGATTGTAAAAATGATGTTTGTCGCTAATTTGGTATAGCATAGAGAACACTGGCGCGGAGATTCTTGAGTACTATCTGCCAGTCTTAAGTGTAGTTCGCGATTTTTGGAATGGATACAAATTTCGAGCAAAGAGTTTATCTCAAATTTTGTGCTGCAAATCAAATTTTGAGCACCGGTTTGCTGAAAATCTTACAACAGGTTTACAATAAATTAACTTCATCAAAAATACATGCATATGAGTGGTACAGTGCATTCAAAAGTGGTCAAATTGTGATGGAAGATCTGGCACTCTCCAGTCTACATTGCTATGGCCATCAACTGAAATTAGCATCGGTAATGTGAAGGAAATTGTGATTGAAAATCGTCATTTGAGTTTGAGATATACCTATATAGCTGAACTTTGTATGTCTCGTATTATTTTACAAGATTAATTGGGTATGAAACGGGTTGCTACCCAGCTAGTTTCGAAAGACTTGAATTTTCTTCAAAACCCCTAAAGAGTAAAGGTTACTGAAAACATGCTAAACCGAGTCAATTCCTAATCCACATTCACAAAGCACATTATAACTAATGGCAAAACATGCATTAACTACTTGCATGCAAAACAGTACATACGTTTTTAAATGTCGCCTTTCGACTGAGCCGAAACCGAAAAAAAACATGTAAAACTCTATCAAAACTCAAGGTAATGTTGACTATTTACTTTAATGATCGCGGTGATGCGCATTTAGAGTTCTTGCCATATATTCCTAGATTCTAATTTTTCATTCAATAGCACTAAATTCAATACAATCTAGCAAACTTCAGGCATTTAGTAGGCTTAGTTTTGCGAGTAAACATGGTCTGGAAATGGACTGCTTGAATTATTACACATACAAATTGGCCAACTTGAAGAAAAGTGGATAATTGAGAAAGTTATACATTTGTTTATATCCATTATACATTTTAACTCAAATTGCAGTTGACACTCGTTTGAAATGCCAACATCAACTGGTTTCAGATTTACTGGACATGACTTTTATCAGTAGAGGTTGATGGCAATCCTTTGCCACTCTTTGTCTACCACTCGCAACCGTTCCAAAACCCTAATGATGGTCATGATAAGACAATGCACTTTGAGGACAGGACACATGTGTACGTTGAAGCGCCCAAGTTGAAAGATCATTTGAAGTGCAGAAGCAGAAGACCAAATCACATGGAAACCATATTAATTTGTCACTCAAGACTTGACCATAATACGAGCAACTGGTGATTAGTACATGGAAAGCAGCTTCATTCCAAGTTATTTATAATACTAATCGCCGTTAAACAGCGCTGTCTAATAATGTTGCGTTTTATAAACTCCCTTTTAAAGTAAAGTCGTAGTAGGCAAACTAAATAAAAAAAATAAGCAAATTTTTCTTCAAACAAATTGTTATCTATTTTAATAGGCGTTTAGATAGGTACTTCAAACCTCAACAATGCAATACCGGTCGATTGTTTGATTTGTTTTAAAAGTCAACACCATACAAAATGGACTATAAACATTCAGTATGTATTTGCGTCGTTACAAGAGACAGGACAGTCATTTAAAATTTACATTATGGATGCAATAAATAAAACAAATATGCAATTCGTATTTCGCAATCATACATTATATTCATTGATATCACGTACTCGTATATCTGATTTTATAGTTGTCTTACAATTCAACAATTGTTTTAGAAATGTGATATTCAAAATCATAACCGAAAACTATCAAACAGTTTTTTTCTGCCCGAAACTGAATGCTAAAAACTTCGTTTATTAATGAAATGTTTTCAAATATTAGAAAAGTTTGGACAACAACTAACAAAACTGTAAATTTTTACTTTAGAAAGTTTTCAAAGAAGGCCAAAAACGATTTGAAGACGAAGAGCGCCCCGGACCATCAACAATCTCTACCGATGAACGTCATGTCAAGGAAAAACGAGATTTAGTGCACAAAAATCGTCAACCATCCGTCGTCATCATTTCGAATTGACAAATATTTTGCCAAACCCATTTCAAAACATATTTTGAGTCTCAGAAACGTTAAATCTCGATTTTTACCAAAAACACTTACCTTTTTCTAAAAACACCGTCAAGAAGATGAGATTACAATCCATGATTGTGATCCGGAAATAATCGACCAATCGAATGAATATTTTACTAAAGTTAAAGCAATACCGAGAAGACTACGCCAATGTCGCTCAAAAATCAGGGTTACGTTAAAAGTTTTTTAGATTGTTGTGGTATCGTCCGTTATGAGATTCTTCCGTTGTGAAAACTGTCAACAAAGTATATTATTTCAGCGTTTCATGTCCTTTGCATGAAACTATTTCGTGGTTCTTTTTTGCCAAAAATTCAGCTAATAACGCGCCACAACCACCGTGGTCGCTTAATTTATTACTACGTTATGATTTCTGACTATTTCCTAAACTCAAAAGACCGCTACAGCGACACCGTTCTAAGTCGATTGAAGAGATTTAACGTGAAATGCAACCCACTCCAAAGGCCATCCCAGAAGGCTGAATGGAAGATTGTATTATGCGTACTGTGTCAGGAGGTATTATCCCCTCCGGACATTGAAGGCGATGAAATAGATTTGGACGATTTGGAAGATTTTTCGAAAAAAAATTAAATGTTTTTGGATATTGTAATATTTTTAAAATCATTGAAATAAATCATAGATAGATATGATACTAGTAATACAATACATAAAAGATATAAGAAAATATATAAATAAGGTATAATAAAAAGAAGTACACTATTCTTCCGACAGATGGCTTTAGCAATCTATATCGCGCGTTATGTAAGTGTGATTGTATTATGATAGATGGGACCAGAAAGATAAAATTTCATGCTCAAACAATATTAAGATAGTTTTGTGATTATTTAAGTCAGTATTGTTTGAATGCGTGAAAAAGATGAACACAGGCAAATTGAAAATACGCCATATTTTACAGATTTCTTTCTACAAAGGCAAAAGCGCAAGCCGGGCAACTGAAAATGTGTATAGTCTTCATGATCATGATATTGTAAAAGCCACTTGGTTCCGCCGATTCCCTAATTTCAGTGTCAAAGATGCATCACACTTTGGAAGGCCACTTGCCGCAAATGTCGATATAATAGTGGAAATCGTCAAGTTCGACTATCATTTAAGCACTGTTTCGATTCCCTAGAAGCTAAACATTGCACATAAATCGTTTGGAATCACCTGAATAAAGTTGGACACAAAAAGAAGCTCGATGTGCGGATACCTCAAACGTTAACACACAAAAAAAAAAACCGTCATGTGTCGAATTTCCATTTGCGAATCGCTGCAGAATCGCAAAAAAATCTGCCCATTTCTGAAGCGGTTGCTAATTAGTGATGTAAAGTGGGTCACTTACTTTAATTTCAAATGGAAACAGTCGTAATCGAATCGAGGTGAGGCAGCCCAAACGCTTACCAAGCAAGATTTGCTGTGTGTTTAGTAGAATTGGCAAAGAATCATTTATTATGAGCTGTTCCCCCTGTGGCCTAACTGTTAATTCGGACCGACATTGTCAACATATGGACCGTCTGAGGGAAGCAATCGTCCAGAAATAACCAGCTTTGGGCAATAGCAGAGGAGTGAGCTTACATGCATTCTATTTTTAGACTCACTAAACAGGACCTCCAGTTTAACGACGATTTCGAAGATTACAGCTTGGGAAGAATTTACTAAATTCGTCGATTACTTGTCTGCTTGAAATGTTCATGGAATGCAGTGGGGTTGACCGTTATTTAAATAACGTATTGGGCGTTGAACCCGCCCGAACGATAGTCGTGTGTATGATAGTCGTGTGTAGTATGGACACAACGAAATTAAATAAACCACTTCTTTACCATTAAAGAGATGGCATTTCCATACCCAAATAGCCTTAACCAACACATTATCTGATTTTGATGATGATTGATCTACAATTTATGTTGCGAAAGCAAAAAAAAAAAAAAAGACCTACTGTGCGGCGAAAGGTATGAAGACAAATAGTTGTAGTAAAACAAAGAAACCCTGTAACGAAAAAAAAACAGATTTCTTATCTTCGACAAGGAAATTTGACATTAATGTGCCCATATTTATACACATAGATGTGTAAATTCGCAACAGTAATAATTACTCATCTCGATGAGAGTTTTATTCTATTTGCCATATTACACCTGAGGCAAGGGGCAAACAGGTGATGTTATCTTCGCAACTCATAAAATACTGCCTTATCATATGTTTTAAAAATGAAGTCAATTAAGTTGTAGTGTGAGCTTTTGTGAATATATCATGACAGCTCTTCCAATAATATATCGTACCTGCGGTTCAGTCTCAACGAAGACGTTACTAAGCGCAAAAGTGTAGAAATGTGAAAAGAGTTTTTGTGTGAATACAAATATTTGATAGATTTCACTGTTCAGTCTAAAAGAAAATACTAAGCAAAATGACAAAAAAACAAAATGATGGCGTAGAAAATCCGGCGTTCACATCTTCTAATACAAATTTGGAAATCGGCAAGGTGACAGAATTTGATGTTAGTATTCTGTTTTTAAGAGTGACATATTGCTTAAGCAAGAAATTTCTGTGCCAAATATGGCCTTTTATAATCAGTCAATTGCTATACTTCGTCCAAGCCGTGCTGAATCGAGATTTTACGTTAAAAATCCTGTATCAACCTCTCTGTCAATAAAGGCTGAATTGAAAGGGGGCGTGTCCCCAACATTAAATAATTGGTGTTATACCAAAAACTTGTGGACAGAAAGTAAATATTAACTGAGAATAAGCAAATTAAACTGTGAAAAATAAAAGACAAGATAATTATTTAATCTACTCTTCCCCCACTTATCAATACATGGGATAGTATTATATATAATTGACGAATTTGGCCTCCGTGTGAAGAAGTTTTGAAAAACTAAAGACTTTCATGATATAAAACTTTGAACAGGTATCTATATGTATTTCAGTGCTACCAAAAATATTTCAGAGATTCGATATACAGTTACAATTTAAATTGAAAACGTCATAATTTGTGGATGCAATAATAAATGATAGAATAGAAAAACTTTGCTCTTATTCCAAATCTGGTTTCAGTTCTGGAATATGCAAATTTGTCCTTAATGGACCCATTTCGCCCAAATGATAAGATAAGATAAGATGACGTATAATAAATGCCCTCTTGTCACATACTGTATATCTACTTAGTCCTTTTTTCGGTGAAAATGGGTATTTCAGTATTCCCAAAAACCACGCACAATTCGGAAGGTACCTTAAAAATGTTACACAAATTGGAGTAGCTCTTTTTTGTACCTCTGTATGAATACAATATCCCTGTATGTTGCTTTTAATTAACGAATAAATGATAATATTTTTGATAGATTTCTGAATAATGTTAATTTTTCTAAAGGTGAGCATGTTTATTTCCACTTGGCCGATAAATTTTGACCGGGCAGTTCAGTTCAGTGCGACCTCTTGATAATTTCTACCGACTCCCGGTATGCGGGCGAATATGCTTTGCTCGAAATATCAGCAACATATATACTTTATTAGATCTCAGATGGGCATTTATCCTTTAGACAAATGGAATGACAGAAAGAATATATCATCATTTCTATGAAGTTAATTGTAAAAAAATTAAAGCCCTTTAAAATATCGACAATACAAAACCGACTAATTGAAATTTGAATTCCTGTGCAATTTATTTAGCACTGTCCGGAAGGATTTTCACGATCCGAAGTGCAATTACCTTTAATCTTAAATTACGTTATGGGAAAATATGAGGTTGGGCCAAGTTTTAAGATGTTTTATAAAGATTTACGGCAATTATCGAGTCTACTAACCAGCCAGACAGACGGATATAGCACAATCGACTGGTATTAGTATCTTAAATACTTTTTTTTCAAGAGAATAATAATTTTTATGATCACTAAGATACAGTAGACATCAAAATAAACTTAATTTTTAAAGGGATATCATAAAAGACGGAAATAAATGTTATGTACATTTTATCATAAAATGCTAATTTTATCATAATACAAACTAATAAATCAATTTTTTGTTGTGCTCCAAGTGTTTAAAGAATATTGCCTTCACAATGATTTTTTGATTTAAAATTCCATAATCAACAGTCTGGTTTCTACATATAATTGTACTGAGAATTTGAAATAAGTTTGTCTCCACGCTGTCTCTTTTGCATTTTCATCATAGAATTGTGATATTATACAGAGTGGCGCACGAATCGTCAGCTGCCAATGGAGACCGTTATTGCAAGATGTTGAGGGAGTTTTTTTTTACCTAGAACTGCGCCGAAGACTTATCCGTTTCAACAGCATTTGGTTCCACCAATATATTGGTTCATCTTGGTGGTGCACATATAGCCAAACCGGTTATGACGTAGCTTCAACGAAAATTCCCAAACAAATTAATATCCAGAAAGTCCGCTTTCCGCTGGCTCTCAAGGTCACTTGAGCTGACTGCACCAGACTTTTTTCTTTATGGGGTTATGTCAAGCAAGAGATGTACGAATTGATGCAGTCTATTAAAACAGTAATTAGGGTGATCCCGCAATGAATAATTTTTCTGATCAGGTGTCGCATATATGTACGTGAATGAGCATAGAGGCCATTTACGGTCTATTATCTTCAACACCAATTAATTATATAAAATGAAATGTAATTTTCTACACAATAAAAAGAAATAAATAAAATACATTGATTAAAAAAAGTTATTTCAATTTCTTATTGCATTGCAATTGGTGCGCCACCCTGTACATAATTGAATGCACAATTTGACTGGAGAGGAAGGCAATACTTGTTAGCATTTTTTGTACTCGCCATATGATCGATCTTGATCAAATGTCATATAGCTCAAGTCCAATATTGCACTTGTCTATTTGTTTTTCAATATTGTTTTTACCTTTCCCATTTCAGAAATTGCCCGATATTGAGAATGCCGCCGCACCAAAACGTGACAATTGGAATAATGACATTGAATTTCTAATGTCCTGCATTGCACTCTCTGTCGGTCTTGGAAATGTTTGGCGTTTTCCCTTCATTGCACTGGACAATGGAGGTGGTGCGTTTCTCATACCTTACATCATAGTACTCTTACTGGTGGGAAAACCCATTTACTATTTGGAAATGATATTGGGACAATTTTCTAGCCGGGGCAGTGTTAATGTATTCGCTTATGCTCCCATAATGAGAGGTGAGAGACGAAATTAATTGTCGAATTTAGTTTGTAATTCTATTCTATTGGCAGGTATTGGCTATGGCCAAGTAATATCCGTGTTTTTTATAGCCACTTATTATTCTTCACTAATGGCTCTGACATTGCGCTATCTGGTGGACTCATTTTATGCCACTCTGCCATGGAGTTACTGTAGAGAGGAATGGGGCAGTAATTGCATGGACTCCAAGTTGCCGGAAGAGGATTCTCTAGGAATGTTGCACGAAAACACCAGCGAGATTAAAAAGCCTTCAGCAGAATTTTATTTTGTGTGAGATTTTGGAGATTTCTAAGACTAAACCGAGATTATCAAATTATCGTATTATATAGGAATATAATTTTGCGGGAAAAGGCCAACATCAATGATGGAATCGGAGATCCAAATTGGACATTGGCACTTACACTTGCATTCGCCTGGCTGGTTATAGCACTGGTAATAATTAAAGGTGTTAAAAGTTCAGGGAAAGCTTCATATTTCTTGGCTTTATTCCCCTATGTCATTATGTCGGTGCTTCTAGTGCGATCTTTAACTTTGCCTGGAGCCTACAATGGTGTATTGTATTTCCTAAAGCCTCAATGGAATAAGCTACTCGTTGCCCAGGTATGGTATGCAGCAGTTACTCAGGTCTTCTTCTCTTTAACCGTTTGTTATGGCATTATCACGATGTATGCCTCCTTCAATCGGTTCCGCCACAACATTAATAGGTATGACAAGGAGTGAGGAGTAGAAATAGGGAATAATAATTGTACCTAATTTGTATTTACAGAGACTGCAATATTGTGACATCATTGGACACCTGTACCTCGTTGCTCTCAGGCATTATAATCTTTGGCATCTTGGGCAATTTAGCCCATGAGTCTAATAACTCGGATATCAAAACTGTGGTAAAAGGGGGCCCAAGTTTGGCCTTTGTATCCTATCCGGATGCAATAGCCAAATTCAAAGCAGTGCCACAGGTAAGAAATCGTTGCAAGAGCGCACCATTTATCTTATGTTTTTGTATTACCCTTGCAGATATTTTCCGCCCTGTTCTTTTTAATGTTATTCATTTTGGGCGTGGGCAGTAATGTGGGCGTAATTTCGAGTGTCATCAATGTAATATGTGATCGCTTCATCACCTTCAAACGTTGGATAGTCGTGGTGGTCATATCATCGATTTGCTACTGTTTTGGCCTAATGTATGTCACCCCCGGTGGTCAGTTCATATTGAACTATATCGATTTCTATGGTGTCACTTTTGTAGCCATCGTACTGGGTATAGCCGAATTAATTTCGGCGGGTTGGGTTTATGGTAAGTTGGACTTTAGCCATTAGAATGAGTAAGAATCTCCGATACTACTAAAACAATTTCTTTAAAATCTATGAGAGATTTTGTATGGAAATTGAGAACAATATTTATTTATATACCCTGTATTAACTGAACCACCCACCACGTAATGTGCACACATATCCCCGCTGGAGCGCGGAGCGACAATATCGAACAAATGTAATATATAAATGTGAATTCTTTGAGCAATTTTCGTACCTTAAAATTTGTATATTTTAAACTTCTTTTTCTGTGCTTTCTCCATGTTAATCATGGGAGAAGAATATATTTTTAATACAGAAGTATCGCGAAAAGCATTTCAATTTTAACTCCCATTTCCCTCCTACTTTGAGTACTTAGCATTTGTTTTTTGATGGCTTACGGCATCACTGGTGAGGCTGACTAGTTAATTTCGTCGAATCCTCAAACTATGCTACATGTTTATTATAAAATAATGAGTGTACAGCGCATTGAGTGGTCTCGAAACAAAGTTGTTGATTTTTTCCAACTTAAATGAAAAATATTGTCGTTCGTTAGTCACATTCTTCCAAGCTAGGTTTCAAAACAAAGGTTTTGTACCCAATATTTTACAGTTGTAAACGAAGGAGCAAACTCCCCTAAAGTAGAATCTATCTCGGCTTTAATATTAGTTGGATTGAAACATTTTAAATGGAATTATTGAATTTCATAACGGTGACCAATTTCTTCCATTTTTACGAATCTACTGAGATCGTTTAATTTTGATGGGTAAAATAAAAATACTAAAAAAAAAATTATGTTTCATAAGGTTGCCCCATTTCATCAAAATGATTTTTTCCAAACTACTGGCACCATCTATACATCAGGTTGGCTTATTTTGCGACCGCCATCGTATACATTCTTTACAATGGTTGTTCAGAAGAAGAATTTAAGAACATTTTGGAAATATTCACAAAAATGCCCCCACCTTTCATTTTAACTGAGAGTATCGATATCGCCTTCTTATATCATGTAGCCGAAGCCCACTTAATGTATGTTTTCCATTATTATTATTATTATTATTATGAGAAGGCAATTCATTGAGGCCAACAAAATATTGTTCGCAAATGTTTCCCTAGTAACAGAGGCATGCCTCTCACAGAAACCACTTTGGTTTCTGGTGTTCCGATCAGCTATAGCCAAATCTGTTATTGTTTTTTGTTATTATTTTGTTATTTATTATGTTATTTATTTTGATCTCATTAAAAAAAAAACCCGTCTGATTCTATTATTCGATTTTCCTTCTGTTGACCAAAGAAAATCTTCGTGTTCTATTTTTGTGATATTAAAATCTAACCGAATATTTCTAATGTTGCTGCCAGGGTAGCTCTGTATTACTTCCAGGGGATTATAAAATGTATCTGAGGTCTCTCCTTTTCCTGTTGTTGTCTAATCAAACTCCCATGCTTTCACTAAAAGCGCTTTGGCGAGACTTTTAAAAATTTATAATACCATATTTCGTGTTTTTTTTTTTGTTACGGAGGGTAATCTAAATTCGATTCAGTTGATTTTTGCTTCAGCTCATTTGGTTCTATTCCCATTTCGAGACGAAATTTGGCCCCCTTACAGCTTTTTTAAAGAACAACCAGGAAGATATTGTGATTTACTCAATGTTGTATCAATCTTTACTGCAAGCTAACTATAATCGCTTCTAAAAATCAGTAGCAGACTAATTGGCGACTATTTTTCTTTCTTTGTGTAGAATAACAATCAAACATTGGCAGTAAATCATTTTTTCATTAATAAAATTATTAAATTCTTTTGCAGGCGTTAAAAATATATGCCGAGATATTAAATTTATGCTGGACATCGATACATCTATTTATTATCGCCTCTGTTGGGGTATCATTACGCCGATTTTTATGGCTGCGATTTTAATTTACATGCTGGTCGATTACAAACCATTGGAGTACAATGGGACCCGATATCCGGATGGTCTATATGGTATGTGTATCTGTATTTGTTTCTATCCTTGTTCACTTCGTGCTAACTTGTATTATTTTTCAGCATTGGGTTGGTGCATATCTGCGGTGGCCATTGGCCAGCTCCTTGTATGGGGAACATATACCATATATAAGAGGCCAGAGTTTAGTTTTGGTGAACGGCTCAGCAACGCCCTCAAACCTATGCCACAATGGGGACCCTTAGATCCTACACTGTTAAAGGAATATAAACAATTTGTGAAGGATAATGACACCAGAAATGCACGAAGGGGATTTTGGGCTAAATTTTATGATAATATATTTGGTTAAGCTATAAAAACAAATCAAGACTGTTTAATTGGGGGTATCCAGAAAACAATGCATAGCTTGGGACATATCTGGTAAACTGAATACGAAGATGGTGAATTCGGTGTCAGTAACTAATTTCAAGTTGGTTCAAAATTTGTAAGTCCATGATTCTATAGTCGTAATGGGCATACAAAAAATCTACTCGATTCATTGAATAGATCATCATAAAATCAATAAAAAAACAAATTCATTCAAAAAAATTCAATTAGCCATGCTTCGCACAATAGATTAGATTTTGCAAAACTGTTAAAATTATGTTTTTTTTTTTTTTCAACGGTCCCCAAAAAAATATATAGTTTATTTTGAAAAAAGGTTCATCATTACAAAAAAAACATGGACACATTTCACGAACTTTAGAGTTTATAGGTCATTATTGAGAAATTTTCCATTTCGAAGTATTTTTTTAATAGAGTAAAAAAAAAATATATAAAAGACAAATTTTGCGATGCGGAAGCAAAGTTGGCTCTAGTCATAAGTTCGGTCAGGCTGAAGCTTATAGATCCTCTAACATGGATTGCGGCTCTCAGTGGTGCAAACAATGTACCGACTTACCGACTTACCAGATTGTAGGTAAATATTGAAAATCGACCGCCTCCCCAGTCACCGCCGAACGATTAATGTAATTCAATCTTTTGTCTATAACATTTAATTGGTAGACTGCAATTACCGGTTCTGAAAGAAAAATGAATAATGTTTAGTATACGTCAAGCGTTAGGGACATCTGATAATGAAAATTGAGGTTTAAATTCGAAATCTACTCTTTGCTTTGCAATTTCTAGCCGGCAAGCCACAGGGACTTAGATTTTTTTCATTACATTAATCTGTAGTACACGGCTATTTTTGAGAAAAATCGACTGATTAGCAATAATCAATTTTCTCATACATTCGAAGGAGTATATCTTCTTCCACTCTGTGGTACCGTATTCGGTTAGATTTAGAACAGGTCCAGCATTTAGTAAACTTGAAGCTGAGAACAGAAATGGGCTGCCTTGTCTGGCGCTTCTAATAAAAAAAAAAATTGATTGATTTACCGAATTGAAATCTTTATTCTATAATTTGTAATTGATAGATTGCTCTAATCTACATTTTTAACCCATTGTATTACTTTATTATACCTGGCAACATTTTAGAAAATTCGATTGAATTATGGTGTCACCTTCTATACATACCCAGCAAAACAAGAGTACATCCAAAGAAGCAAATATTCATCACAACTTGTGATAGAGAAGTGGTGAAAACTGGCGTAATCACATATGAGGAAAACAATATTTTATGATGCCCCTTCCCTTTATATTCCTGACATGGATGTAATGAAAATTAAAATCAAATTTTCATTCAAATCAAATGTTCACTATTCAAAGAATTGATTTTTTATTGCCTTATCCTTATTGTGATTTCATTTATATTAAAAGTCAGCTTCTTAAAAAAAAAAAATTGGCCGCAGATCCCTACCGATTTGATACTATCTATAAAAAATTAATTATAAATGAATTAGAAGGGCAACTAATAATAATTCCTAGGGCCAAAATTTATACATCCTCTACAATGGACTGCAGTCCACAGTACAGGGGAAGGACATTCTTAACGACATAAAAATGTACATGATTTATTTGGCCTGTTGCGTGTTTGTAGTTTTTACAAATAGAGTATATTTGACAAATAATTTTTCTCCAAAAACTTTCAAAGGAGCTGCTTTAAGCTAACTACTAAAAATCACTTCTTCCGAGCATATTATATTTTTTAGAAAATAGTTCTTGAAGTATTTCATTCGAACATATTTTGCTTTAATTGCTTGGAATCGTAAATAAAAATACAACCACCATTCGAAGAACGGAAATATTGCTCAGCTCTCTTTGTAGACATCTCCCAAGCCTCTGATAAAGTGTGGCATGAAGGCCTTATTCACAAAATAGTCTCTTTTCTACCGGCAAATACTCACAAGCTCCTGGAGAGCTATCTAAAGGATCGATCTTTTGTAGTAAAATCGAAAGACTCTGTTTCAACTCAAAGGAAAGTTTCAGCAGGAATTTCGCAGGGCAGTATACAGGCCCGATACTATATACCATCTGCACCTTTGACATGCCAGTTCATTCCCTAATTCAAACCTAAACTTTCGCCGATGACACTGCATTCATGAGCACTAGCACTTGCCCATTAATGGCTTCTAGGCAACTGCAGTCTGATATACATATACATACATCAGAATCTTGACTCGAAAAGTGGAAGATGAAAATAAATGCCATTAAGAGTGTACAGGTTACATTCTCTGTTAGACAGAAAAATTGCCCAGCCCTCACTACCCACGGTAGTACCATACCCGTTCATAACCATGTAAAATATTTGGGTATTCACTTTGATCGACGTCTCATCTGAAAAAATCACATTGACTCAAAAATCATATAATTGAAATTAAAAATGGCTCAACTCCACTGGCTTATTGGCTTCCAGTCTACTCTCAGTTTGGAAAATAAAATCACCATATACAAAACCATATTGAAGCCAATATGGACATACGGCATCCAATTGTGGGGAACGGCATCGGCTTCTGACATAAATAAGCTACAGAGAAGACAATCAAGAATACTGCGCCAAATTTGTGGTGCCCCATGGTGTATTAGGCATGACAACATACACAAGGATTTATACATTCCTTATTTTTCCGAGGAAATAAGAAAATTAAGCAGGTCATATGTATCGAAGTTGTCCTCCCACTCAAACCCATTCGCTCAAAACCTTCAACATTTTTCTGGTCATATACGGCTAAGAAGAAAGGACACGCCAAAAATAAGATCCGGCAATGGCAGGATACTTTAGTTTAAGATAGGATTAAGATTTGAATACTTATTGTAAATTTCATAAGAAAGATTCAATAAAGAAAATGAATGAAAAAAAAAATTCTTTAAGCACTTCACTATGGTGGTGTTGGATGTAGTTCAAAACTGCTACGTTGGAAGCGATAAATATACATGGATTACATCTTTAGAAGTCGTGAAACTGTGATACTTTTTGAATGGCTTCCGTATACTACCAATTGACAAACAGTAGTGCAATGGTTAAAACACGCAATTATTGTTCACTCGATCGATACGGCCATCTATCATTATTTGAACGTTGGTCAATGCGATGTGTTTGACGAATACTTCCAGTAGCCAAGTAATCGACAAGTCTGTGTAAATGCCTTCTCAAATTATAGTGTCTGTTGTTGAACTGGGACTTACAGTTGAATCGGATAGGTCTGGAAATACAATGTGTGTAAGCTTACTGAATGTGAAAAGCTCTCCCATACCTCATTCATGAAATGCACGAAAGTTTGTTTTATTATTAGCTTCATATATTACTTTTAATTATACCAAATTGGGTATAATTTGCAACGCATTTTCATTTAACAAATTTAGACTAAAAATTGCGTACTCTCCTTAAGGTATCTCCCACATACGAGTATATCACCATTGCTAAATGATTCATCCATAATTTCTAATTTCAATAGTTTTTTCATAACAAATTATTTCTAGATAAAGTGGAATCACCGTGCTGTGTTTAATTCTTATGATATCAACAAGCTCGTCGCCGTTTTTAAATGTTCCAAAAAGGCTGCAGCATAAGTGAATGTACGATCGCGTCTAAATTTGATCATTCGTCCATAGTAACATACGCTATGGCAGATGGAGCTCTATCCAATTCGGCTTTGATTTTTCTCGGCGATAAATCTTTCTCACATAGATGTTTTATTACCTCGCGAAACTCGTTTTTCCCCCTTTTACAAAGAATGCTAAATGTATTCCGTTTGATGGAAATCACACTACGGATTTCGCTCTAAATTTAAGTAAACAGAAAACAATTGAAAGATGTCATTTGTTAAAGAGTAGAGTGACACATGACCATCAGCGTCCCCGCTTGCATGACGACTAAGTATCTAACGTTCACAAGTATCATTTTCACTCCACTTTTATTTACAACACCTGTGAGAAATGTTTAGTAAGAATATAAATTTTCACACTCCTAACAGTCTGAACTCAAAGGCCTCTTAAAGTTTCCGATTTTCAGTGCGATAAGGAGACAGTTATTAATTAGAAGCCAGAAACCAATTAAATGCCGCCTCTTCAATCAATACTTATGCCTGTAATAGAATTATTAAAGTGTTGTTAGCGTCGATGAAACGATTGAGTTTAATCGTAAAGTGGATCTTAGTATTTCTACGAAATTGAAAAAATGATAAGGCCGATGTCATAAATCTCGTGTGCAAGCAGTAAAAACTACAAAAACGTGAGTATCTCCCTTATCGTACTGCAAGGTATAGCAAAGATTGTAATGTTGTATACAGACATTTTAAAATGTTTAAGTACTGAGTGTCCTTGCTACAGAAATGTTAAACGCTACTTTAGAACAACTATTTTAAGATCCGGCTATAACAAGTAACCAAAATCATTTCATCTTTCAATAGAATCAACTTATGTTACAGTTGGTAACTGACATTACAATCAGTTTGAAAGCGAAACTGAGCGTACAGTTTGAGAAGCAGTAAAGATGTCCTAGGACCCGTTCACCCAAAAAAATGTATCTGTTGTTAGAAAAATGCATCCGAATAGCAGAAACTATTATTCATCGACGATTACGGCATTTTGAGCTTTTGGGAGAAATCTTCAAATTCATAATGGTGTCAAAGATGAGTACAGGATGATCAAATAAGACCTAACTTTGTTCAAATTTTCTCTCCACAAATTGAGTCTGCCACTATAGGTGCGCCATGTTGCAACATCTTATTGAAATCACAATTCATGAAAGTTGAACTCATCTAAATCATGAACCATTTTCATGTATAAAAAAAAAAGACGTGACGAAGACGTGCTCTTATTGCACCCACTGTTAACTACTCCTCTGAATGCTTGTTTTCCAGTCAATAACCGGCATATAAATTTATTTAATTAATGTATCGGCTGCTTTATAGGTGTCAAATCAAATGCATTTTCAATTGATTCTCATTTATTTCTGCGTTGAATGACGTTCAAATTCTAGGTGACATTCTGTTCAAATTTTTATGTTTTAGTCTTCTTGTCAGTCAGCCGGCAACTTCATGTACAACGATGTACCACAAGACGATAATATGGCAATTGTTTTGAGTCATAGATAAGCAATGTCAACTTTTTATGATTACCTGTAAACACTTATAAAGCAATTTCCGAAATGCAGAAATGTTAAGTCTAATTAGCACCCGCCGCTCTTGTCTTTTGCTGCTGCTTGTTGGGAATTAAGCTTTAGTTGCGTTGCAATTTTGTTGGGCTTTCCGTTCGATTAAGTACTCGTAAGTACTCACTCAACAAAATATCGGAATACCTTAAGCACCTTCATTATCCATTATGACTAACATAGACGCTCTGGCGGTGTTGTATTGGCTAACACCGACGAGTAATCAACCCAGTTGCTTTAGGTCACATCGCTGTGAAGCCATCACTCTCCGATCAGTTGACGATTTGACTTTAAACGGTTAAGGCGGTCGGTTGCTGGTGTTATCTGTACTAAACCGTAGTTTACCAAAAAAAGGCCATCGCTATAGTGATTTGCATAGTTGCAAACAAATACGTTTTTAAAACACACCGCTTAGAGCAATTCAAAAAGCTCATTTCTTAACAGCTGTATTTCTTGTAAACATAAATACTCGTATAAATAAAAATTGTTTTTGGTTTCGCTTTAAACAAATTAAATATTAGCAAAGGTGTTGTTTGGTGTACAAATTGAAACATTTTGATAATTCATAACTTTAGATTTGTGATTTGGGCCAGGTAATTAATTATATTATATTATAATTAATTATAAATTGTGGCTTTATATTTTGTGCTCCAACTTAGGTGTGTTTCCGTTCTAAACTGTCGTAATTCGTTAAACAATCACAAAAAAGGATCAATATAAGGTATAGTTATAAATTATATAGCAAAGGTGCCCGAACTGCCGACCATGGGCCCCAAGCAGACCACTCGCCTCGTGTAAGCCATCCACAGGGAATTTTGAAACTGAGCACTACATAGATTATTACCATCAGTTTTAGACGAAATTTTTCTTTAAACTGAGAATTGTTTCTATATATATTGAAAAACTTTGAAGAAATAATAAATGAATTGTTCTCACTGGGAAACAATATTATTGATGCTTCGAACCTGCTAACGGTTTTAGGTGTTTCTAGAATAATATATTACAAATCGTTATACATTTCTGTGGATCGTATTTAGTTATTGATAATATGGATCATCGAAATTTAAAATTTGACACTTTCTATTAAATTTTTACCCCCATCTCAAATTAAGTCAACGAATTTTCATGGTTTTATGTATAAACAATAAAACATTCTATCAAAAAATGACTGGAAATTGATCATATAAAAGCCCGCTTAAATACGCAGCCGTATCAGGTAAATGCGGCCATTTTTCGATGATATTTGTTGAGCTTTTGGCCAGAAATTCATTCACAATGACAGCCTTGAAAGATGATACGTTATCGTGGTGCAAAATCCATAAGTTATCTACCCACAAATCTTGCCATTTTCTACGAATTCATTCTCTCAGCTACTGCACAATATGATGATAATCAAAGAAAACATTTAATATTATCTTGACTTTTTCATCCCTTTGAGTTTTTTGCAAAATTTTCAGACGAGCGTCAACGCGTTTCATACCCGAACAATGTGTATAAATTGGTTCGTTG
The DNA here is from genome assembly GCA_019455685.1 of Philornis downsi. Classification (NCBI taxonomy): domain Eukaryota; kingdom Metazoa; phylum Arthropoda; class Insecta; order Diptera; family Muscidae; genus Philornis; species Philornis downsi. The sequence goes on along the minus strand of JAHXMU010000736.1, from coordinate 852,424 downwards.
GACATACAAAATTCAGCGGTTAACTCTTTCAAACTTAAATTTCTATTTTCAGTCGCCATTTCCTTTACGATCAGGGTTATGCAAATCTGCCATCATGTCTAGACTTCTTTTGAATACACTGTACCACTCATATGCACTTGTTTTGGATACGATCTTCTGTTATATTTTCAGCAATTTTCAATTCCATTTGCAATACAAAATATAAAACAAATTCTTTGTTCTATATTTTTATGCATTGCAAAAATTGCAAAATGCTCTTAAGATGACCTGATAAAATCGGGCGCAATGAACAAACTGAATGACAGGTCGCTTCCAAACTCCTTTAAGACAGCTTTTTAAATAATGAATTCCCAGTATTTTTCGATAGAACATATTTAAGGGGAGGATAAAAGCAATTTTAACAAATAAGATCTGGATATGAGATGCAAACAACAAAGTAGCCTAATCTGTATTATATCTAAATCATTGCTCAAGAAATACTATACATATATAAAGGGTGGCGCATAAGTAACGTTAACGGCGACTTGTGCATCATTTGGATTTAACTCGTGAACCAATTACATCTTATATAGGAAGAGATGTAACATATGTAAAATGCTTTGGAAAGACCGCCTAGATATATCTAACTGCTGAGAACGTCGCCTGGTGGAAATTTCGAGATTTTTCTCAATACTTCATTTCGAACTGCGCGAAATCTTCCAGCACGCGGAAGATCACAGACAGCTCATTGTTGCTTAAAACGCTGAACCAATCAGTAAATTTTTGGAAAGCTAGGAGCATTTCGAATGTGAAAGAAATTTCAATATGATGTGAACAATCGAATGTTGACTTTCAAAGTAAAATTGAACAAGTTTGGTTCTCTGTCCTGTGCTGAAGACCTGAAATTCCACAAATATTATTTATTTAATTCTGTAAAGAGACGGAAAAAAAGACTTAAACAAAAAATGTATTCACTGATCAAATTTTAACGTTACTTATGCGCCACCCTATACTTATATATATATATATATACATATATATATACCAAGAGGCATTTCAATAAATTAGAAGCGGTAACGCTTCTGGCATCGAATACACAAAATTTTGACATTTTTTGCTCTTTATTTATTTGTTTACATAAAGTAAAACATGTTATGATCATTACAATGTGCGTTGTAAAAACTAATATGTTTTATAATTTATTCTGTTAATGGGTTCAATACCATTCAAAATTAGCCATTCTACGATATTAGAAGGTCCTTGACGATCAAATGCACGATTCTGCCTCAAAAATGCCCTAAAATGTTCAAGATTTGCCCGGCTGATGTGAAATGTTCAAAATTTTTAACCATTAAACTCTATATTCAATTCACCACTTGAAGGCAAGGACTATTTATTATATGAGGCCACTTCAGATATATAGCTATCAATTTTTCAGTTTCAAAAGTAAAGTTCAATAAAACACACATAAAGTTATGATTTCGATGAAACTTTTATTTCATTACAATGCTTGAACCTTGTCATTATGTACGAAATACAATATCATTTAAATGACCGCCTCTGGATTGGTTGCAGCAGTGGATCCTTTTGAGGTAGTTTTCGATCAATTTTTTCCACTTTTCGGGCGATATCACGGCAATAACTTGATGAATGTTGAGTTTCAAATGCACCAATATTTTAAGATTATCCGCGTAAGCACGGTCTTTGACGTAGCCCCACATTTAAAAAAAATGTAACGGTGTCAAATAGCACGATTTTGCTAACCAATCGACGTCACCAAAACGTGAAATTACACTTTCTGGAAACTTCTCATGCAATAAAGCCAAAATTGGTTGTGTTGTGTGGCTCGTTGAAACCACATTCCGTCCAGTCCATAATCTTCAATTGCAGGCCACAAAAAGTCGGTTATTATACGATAACAGCGCTTTGAACTGAAATTCGCCACGCTTCCACTAACAAAAGCGATATTTTCGCAGTGCGCACAGTGCGATGTTGCACAGGTCTGACCGCGCTTCCAGTCTTTTCAAATTTCTTCATAATCCTGCCAATTCCTTGCACAGTAGGTCGATTATGATGGCCATAATCACACCTTAATCCACGAATCATCACATTTGAATCAACACTTTGTTTTTTTGACCATTTTGACCATTTTGACCATTTTTACCCTTTTTTCGGCTGTTAAACGATTCATATTCGTGAATGGCAAACCTTTCGCTAAATACATAACACTTCAGATGACAAGTATTTAACAGCTGACAGTCTTGCCAGACCGGCGGTTTTGACACCACTGCATAGATAACACTGTATTAGTATTTGCTTGACTAAATTTTGCTTAATAGGTTCGCTTTAAACGGCATTCATATTGACAACTATATTCCTTTTATCAATATATCTTAGTAGCCTGCAGTGCTAATATAAGTTGGGGAATTAATCCAATTCGCCGAAAATTCCAGCTGGCGAAAATTTCGTTAGCTTGATAATCTTGAGTTGTAAGGTTAAATTTCGCTTAATCTCCATACTGCGATTAGGGGTCAATGCGACCTTGTATATTAACAAACAAGGTATACAAACAAGTCTGTTTTTTAATCCAGTATTCAGCTTTGAAGACAACTCAGTAAATAAAAAGTGGTCGCTTAAATAGTAGGGACAAACTCTACTGCCTAACATTTAAATTGTTGAAATTTTTTGTAACTTTTTGTTGTTTACTTATCAACCTATAGAGTGCAACGTGTTATGAGTGTCGTAATATCCGTCATAAAAATTGACGTGTATGGAAAAAAAATGTTATCTTGCAAACTGATATAGTTAAAAATGAATGCCCGCTATTGTTCCCAGACGATATTACCTCATAAAGGAGATTCAGTTCCTACTAAATGTTGAACTACATTTCAGCCTATGAATTTATGACGATTGCATTGTTTAGCAGATGTTTGCCTCTAGGGGCGACGCTGTAGTCTACCTTAACAGATAATGACAATAAAATGCAGTTGTTGTTTGCTCTGCATAAAATTAAATTGTATGTTGGAAAATGACTGCAACTAGAATATTTCAAAAACTGTTATTGTTTGTGTTATTTATCATCCCACACAAATAGGCCACAAGGGAAACCACGCATAGGTGATGCTATTTTCAAAATTTCCAAACATTATGTTAACGCTTTGTAGATTTATTACTATGTTAGATAAATAATAAACGTACCTGATGTATGTTCATCAACTAGGTAAACTTATCAATCATTGCCTTTAGCTGGAAAATGATAAAACAAACCCTTAGTATACATTAGGGTGGGTCGAAAAAAAAAATTTAAGCGAGTTAGTCATCCACTACGATTAAAAATTAGCCAGCGACAATTCGAAAAATTTACAAATAATTTTTGTCACGCCCTCAAAATATCGCATATTTTTTTGTTTTGTTTTTGTTTTTTTTTTTTTTTTTGATTTTAAAACCTGGTCTGGCAAGACTGTAAGCTACTTCTTGTCATCTGTTAAATATCTATCATCTGAAGTGTTATTTATTTAGTAAAATTTTTGCCATTTACTATTATTCACGAAGAACGCGTAAACATAATTAAAACTTACTACTGGACGATTGTGGTCGTCATAATCGACATACGGTTCGAAGAATTGTCAATGTTATAAAGAAGTTTGAAGAGACTACAAACATTATAAATGTATGTGCGTAATGTGCGCGCTGCTGAAAATAGACCTCAGCAATTGGGCCTATCTTACAGCTCATTATGCAGGCATTTGGATTTGCACCTCCATCCATACAAAGTCCACGCAACTCGTGGAACAATTAAAGCCGCCTGACTATTCACAACGCCGTAAATATGATGATTGGGTGCTACAACAACAAGTTTTCAATGCTGATTTTCGAACAATATTTTCTTCAGTGCGGACATTCCCTCCTTTGACAAACAAAAATCCGACTGTACCAGACGTCGATTCTACTTGTCTTGTTATATGGCACAGAATCCTGGGTTATGACGCAAGCGGATGAATCAGTACTGAATGTTTTCGAGAGGAAAATACTCCGGAAAATATATGGACCCATTATCGTTGACGGAGAGTATCGGTATCGCATGAACAATGAGCTGTATAAGCTATATACCGACATCGATGTGGTCAAACGCATTAGTATGTAGCGTTGGCTGGGTCATGTTGTGCGGACGGACCCAAATGCTCCGACACGGAAAGTTTTCGACAACGAACTCGATGGACAGCGCAGAGGAGGGCAACCAAAACTCCGTTGGTAGGACCAGGTTTTTGAAATACCATCGAAGCTTGGTGTGAGAAGTTGGAGGAGAAGCGCAGAAGATCGAAGCGCTTGGAATTAATTTCTACAGCCGGCGTATAATAGATAAGGCTGTCTATTCCATTCGCCACATAAGAAGAACAAGAAGCTTTCCTTCAGTGATGAAGCTCATTTCTCACTCGGTTGTTAGGTCAACGAGCAAAATTGGGCTCGGAGAACCCAGAAGTGATTGTGGAAAAGCCATTATGGTCTGCAGGTGTCATTGAGCCGTGTTTTTTCGAAAATGACGCTGGCTTACAATTGAAGATTATGAACTGGACAATATGTGTTTTGAACAAAACGGTGCTATGGGCCACACAACACGACCAATTTAGGTTTTATTGCATGAGAAGATTCCAGAAAGCGTAATTTCATGTTTTGGCGGCGTCAATTGACCTCCAAGATCAAGCGATTTGACACCGTTAGAATTTTTTTGTAAGGCTACGTCAAAGACAGCGTCTACGCGGATAACCCCCAACCGTTCGAGCATTTGAAAACCAACGTTCGTAAAGTTATCGCCGAGATACCACCCGAAATGTGCATGTGCGAAAAAGTAGTCGAAAACTACCTTCAAAGGATCCACTGCTGCACTAATTCAGAGACGGTCATTTAAATGATATTGTATGTCGTACATAATGGCAAGCTGCTAGCATTATGATAAAATAAAAGTTTCATCGAAGTTATAACTTTATGTGTGTTGGATTTAACTTTACTTTTGAAATCGAAAAATGGATAACCTGTTCTCACATTCATATAGCAATCATGAGTGATTGAGAGCTACATTTCGTTCTTTGGTAATTTTTGACTCCGAGGACAAATTTTAGTACTGGCTTTCGACATCTAGATTCGTGCCCTTCCTACATCCATTTTATTTCTAAGTGCCTAAAGAGCTTAAAATTCTGCAAAACTTTCGCTTGGAAAGTATTAAATTTTATTCATAAACAGGAAAATTATGGATGTTTAAAAATTCAAAACATACAGATATGTTAAATTCGGTATAAACTATACTCGTTAAAATTACAAAGTTATCTCTTTTTTCACTTAAAGTACAAACTGGCGTTGCCCGCCCCTTTTTAAAACTCTCTTATAGTGGTTAATAATCGACCGACTGTCATGAAAGCTTAACAGTGTGTTACTATCAATCACAAAATTTTCATATGTTGTATTGAGTTAAGAATGGAAAAAGGGGCGTGGCACCACTCACACAAATTAAACATTAGAGCGGCCGTTTCTCATAACAGAGAGACACAAAATTGCGTTTTGATACAAAAGATGCCTATTTTAAAAAATTCATTGTAGCGGTCAAATTCATTCATAAAATTTGAACAGTAAGTCATAATCAATCACGTAATTGTCATATGTTATGTTAGGTTAAAATTGTGGAAATGAGCCTGGAACTACTCGTACAGTTTTATGACTGTTTGACTCAGTATTGTTTGATCGCCCGTAAAAAATCGACACCAACAGAGGGAAAATATATCTTACTTTACAGTTTTTCTTCAAAAGGCGAAAACGAAAGCATCTGAAAATCTATTCATAGTTAATGTAGCAGCCAATTATGCGGAATTTTGTTTTTGTCGATTTCGTTCCAGTAATTTTGATATCAAAGACGCACCACGCTCTGGCAGGCCAATTGCCGAAAATGTTGAAAAAAAGCAATGGCAATCGTCAAGTCTGACCATCATGCAAACACTGCTTCAATTGCCCCTATGCTAAAAATTTTACAAAAATAAGACCATTCGACATCACAGTAAGATCGGATACAAAAGGAAGCTCGATGATGTAAGAGTGCCAACGACTTAACGCATAAACTCCCGAAACGAATTGCTGAAGCGAATGGTGACTGGCATTGAAAAGGGGGTAATTTACGATAACATCAAGAGGAAACGGTTGTGGTCTACAAGCCGGCGACCTATCCAAGATTGAATCTCAAGAAGTTTTGGCCGGGAATCGTCTACTACTGAGCTGCTCTTCTACCTCCAAGCTCTTAATTTGTACCTGTACTGTCAGCAATTAGGCCGTCTGAAGGAAGCAAACGCCCAGAAGTGACCAACCAATAGAAGAGGAATTGCTTTCTATCGAGATAACATCAGGCCACATACATCAATACTGGCTCGCCAGCAGCTCCAGTAACTTTGTGGGAAGTTTCTTATATATCCACTTTTTAGTCCAAACCTGGCATCAATTGATTACTACCTGTTCCTATCTAATCCAAATGATTTTGTTGTTGAAGATAGTGAAAATCGAAAATCCCAAGTTTTTGCAATAGGGACGAGAGTTTCTATGGGAGAGCCATAAAGAAATTACCTGCAAAATGGCAATAAGTTACCGAAAAAACAGTGAACATTTGATGCAAATCGGAGCATTCTAACTGTGCTAAATAAAACTTTCAATGTCAAATGGCAAAGATAATGGATTTCTTATTACTGCACCTTATATACAGATTCCAATTCCCTCTGGACTCCAATAGATTTTTCTTGTTTGATAATGTTTGACATTCTTCTGGTGACAGACGGATATGGCTCAATCAAAGTTACGAGAAATATTTGGTCAAAAAATACTTGGCACTTTAGACCAAATGATATATGATGCTAAATTTGCTAAATTATCATATTTTAACAAGAGAAATTGGCATAATTTTACAACTATTTTAACGATAGATTGAACTGCACTAGCTCAAAATTTCGATACGTTCAAAATTTATGTAAATAAAAACTATAATTTTTCTCCCAGAAATAAAGTGACATATGATGTTAATGGCTTAAGTCTCAGTTTTTTGTTCAAACCGTATAACCATAAAACCCAGACGTTGTAAAGCGGTAATTTATCCCAAACACTATCATAAAATTCTGGTATTTATACCTGCGAGAGAACGCTTTTTCAAAAAAAACCTTTTATTTGGCAATTACTGATACCAAACATACACCAATTTCAACAAAATTCGGTATATTGCCATCTTTGGACTAATCTTTATTATACTGATATGTAGCTTCATTTTGCTTAACCTGTACGATACATTTCAAGGTCTTAAGGCAGACACATAAAAGTCCCAGATTTATTTTTGCGCGTGCAGAAAATTTGTTAGACAAAGCGTTATAAAAAAGGAATTACCTTATGAAATGGCATTGCAACTTAAGGTTTAAAACAGTGTCTGCATTATCAAGATATTCAAATTTAGCTTAGAATCATAAGCAGCGTTAAATTTAAAAACTTGATAAAAGTTAAGCCCTGCACAACTTCAAATCTGATCATTGGTGTTATATAACAATTCGTGAAAAAAAAAATTAATAAGATAATAAAAATCAAATTATCGTGTCGCTTCCCATGTCTTATAAAAAAAATTCTATTTCAAATGAACAACAAAATTTTTAATTAAATTGTCACGTATTGGTGCGTAACTAAGTTTTTGGCTGTTTTTTCTTTATAAAAATACAACTTTATTATGAAAACATGTTTACAAATGATTCATTAAAAGTATTGCCCATCGCTAGCTACTACTTTTTCCCATCTTTCTGGCAAAGTTCGAATTCTGTCACGGTAAAACTGTTCATCTCTTAAGGCCATCCACTAATCTAGAAATTCCTTGAAGTCGCCATATGAGTGGAACTGCTGATCAGTCAGACCGTGTGCCATCGAATGGAATAAGTGATAATCGAAAGACGCGATATCTGGAGACTATGGCGGATGGAGTAAGACTTCCCATTTCAGCGTTTCCAGGAAGGTTTTAACGGGCTTTACCATGTGAGGCCGAGCGTTGTCATGCTAAAGAATCACTTTTTCGTGCCTCTCTGCGTATTGTCGGCGTTTTTCGCACAGAACTCAGCTCAATCGCATTGATTGAAGTCTATACCGATCCCCAGTGATGATTTCGCTTGGTTTCAGAAGCTCGTAGTAAACAACACCGAACTGGTCCCACCAAATACAGAGCCAAACTTTTGCAGCGTGAACATTCGGCCGAGGTGGCGACATAGAAGCATGACCGAAAAACGACTCTCAACGTCCCTTGACTTCAACTCATAAAGAACATAAGGTCCTTGCTTTTGAGTCATTCCCAACGCATGAAATCGCTTGGATATGGCTTGGCGGGTAACTCCTAATACTTAAGCAAGCCCTAACTGCTTTGACATGGATCTCCATCAAGCAATGCCGTTAATTTAGTGTCTTCGAAGATTTTTGGTTTTCCTTCATGCAAACGGCGGTCAACATCAAAATCACCGTCTTTAAAGCGATGGAACCAATTTCGGCACGTTGTTTCACTTAAAGCAGTATCTTCCGTAAAGGTTTTGAAACACTCGATGAGCTTCAGCCGCCATTTTCTTCAGTTGAAAAAAGAAAATCAACCAAAACAATATGAAGTCAAAAGAAAGTCACTATCACTATCACTATTTCGAGACGTTATGTTTACCATATGCCTAAGCTTGGCTCGAGACGTTTAGGTTATGGCATAATTAACTAGTACTTACAGCCGGCGCCATCTAGCGGGAGCTTAGTTGCGCCCCAATATAATATAATATTTTTATATTTTCAACTGGAGAAAGGAAGATATATATCATTTGATACGACAAATGGGAAAATTTGAAAAAAAAATCGAACAATTAACTGTGGACCAATTTTCTAAAGTTAAACTTTTTTCCCTGTAACGCCTAATTGAAAGGCTGCAGCAAACTAAATTTTTGTCCATTATATTATAGGTATTTAAAAAGAAGTATAGATATTGTAACCCAATCTTGGCTCCAAAAGATAACATGTTTGATTAGAAAACTCACTTTCTTAACTTATAGAGCTTGGCGTCATTTTAGTTCAGTTATGCTATTCACCATTCATAAGATACAATATAAAACAAAAAAAAAATCTTCTACACACTTTCTTATTCCATACAATATGCTTTCTAATTGCATACAAGTTGTTGAATCAAACGTTGGAGACATTTTGTTTGCTCGATCCCATTGAGGGTGTTTGAGGTGGCAGAGTTTTGAGTTCTATATTATTTTCATAGAGAAGAATAATACAGAGGTTCTAACTCGATCTTTGCTCCAGAAGATGTTTGTCATTTATTAGCTATATAAAACTGATATCAATATTATCTAGAATAATATCCAAAAGTTAAATTACTATAGAGAAATCACATATATCTCTCACACTCGCCCTCTTTCTCTATCTATGTCTCTCTCTCTCTCTCACTCACTTTCTTCATCTCTGGGATCTAAAAGACAAAATGTTTGATCAGTAGGCTCAAGCAGATTTTTCTTGTTTGATATTGTCTGATGTTATTTTTGTTCAAATTTACACTATTTATGGTTTATCAGCCATATTAAATCAATGGCACAGGCTTCTATAATATATAAATCTTTTTCCTTCAAACATTTAGTTTGGTCGAGTCAATGGAGAGTATCTTAGGTGAGCGAGTTCTTTCCTTTATATAATTTCTCCTCTATGATAACATAACAGAAAGCTTTTAGGCGTAATATAAATTGTTGCTTCAAACATTGAAGTTAATTTGTTCGAATTTGCAGAGAGCATTTGAAGTGAGCGAGTTAAAATCTCTGCATTATTCTCCTCTTGAATTATTCTTCATGGTATATTTCTCCCGATACAGTCATTCTCCGCAGTTTCACGCAAACTAAATGTAATACCATTGTTTAATGCAATGACTTATACTAAGCCTGAAAGTATGTTAGACTTTTTGTTTTGGAAAGAAAGAGGGTTGATCATAGTGGCTAAATACTTTAGAGAAATCAACTCTTCCTGGTATTCAAAAGGAAAAATGTTGGACCAGCAGGACCAAGCGATTTTTTTTTTTTGTTTGACAGAGTTTGATGCCATTTTTATTCACATCCCTGGTATTTACCATTTATTAGCCATATAAAACCAATAACATTGGACTTTATAATTAAATCACTGCATGCTTTCAGTCATAATATAAATCTTCTCCTCGAACATTGAAGACAATTGGTATGCTTAAGCCCATAGAGGTGAGCGAGTTCGTTTTTCTATAGTATTCTTCTCTTAGTGGGGATAGGTAGAAGTTTCTTTTTTATATACATATAGAGAGCAGACCAAATAGTAGTTCTAACTTCAAGCTGAAATCAAGTTTTTTGTCTTTCCACTAGCCGAGATGTGCATTAGCTTTGGGAGTCGTTTTGTCCAGGTATATACTATTAATACCTGGACAAAAGTACGTCCAATTCCACCAAATATTAAGTCTGTTTGAACCTTTTTTAGAGCTCGAAGAGTGTAGCCAAAACAGTTTACAATTTTTCAAACTGACTCAGAAATGTAGCAAAATTTACTAAATATATTTTTATCTGTTGCAGTTAAGAGTTAGTTGCGAGTGATATGACTGTAAATGTTAATAATTTGAACGAACATGCGAATACACATTCTGTCCCACTGTCTTTTCAAATTACGAATAACAAATGGAATCTGAAATCACAATAGATTTTCATACTTCATGCAGACGCTTCGGCCGATGCCATCTAAATGAAGTTTGCAAAGGCCAAACATTGAAATGTTTTGCAATCCAACATTTACTCAACAAGTTTCGCTGTACTTAATATGTTGCCTTTGCATTTTGTGTTCATTCACTATTGGTTGCTTTTGTTTCATTTCTGTAGGTACTGCAATATTTTGTATATTACGAAGACAATGTGCCAATAGACGTAAATAAATGTGCATTCGTCTCATCTTGAGATACCTACTGCCACAGTGAGTTACTCGTTCACTTGCTCACAACGTTTGTGTGGCATGAGAAAGGGGCACGAGGCACCGAGTGATGGAGCGCCAGTAGTATTTTTGTAACACCAACGTAATACCTTTAAACAAAATATGTAACTCCCACTGTCAAGTGGCAGCAATAACTAAGAGTGCAAAGCAATGATACCCCAGTATATTCATTACTTTATAATAATAACAAACTGAATTACAACTGGATTTTGCCGGAAATTGCAAAAAAATTGTAGAATAATTTATTAATTGTATATACATCTAGAATTATATATGATATGATGTGTATAATATTAGAATTATATATTTCATATTTGTACAACGTAGAGAATAATATCGAGACATGAGTTTTAAACTTTGTTGGACGTTCTGTGCTATCAACCTTAGAGGTTAATTTACCCTAGAGAAACCAACTACCTCTGGGTTCCAAAAGACAAAATGTTCGACTAGTAGGAGCAAGCAGATTTTTCTCCTTTGATAGAGTTTAATACAATTTTGGCTCACACTTATTCTATTTACCATTTGTTAGCTATATGAAACTGACAGCAATATCCTGTACAATAACACTACAGCATACTTTTAGGCATATCATAAATCATTCGATCAAACATTGCAGACACTTACTTTGCCTAAGCCTACGAAGAGTATCTGACGTGAGCGAGTTAGCTTCTCTATAGTAAATACGAATTCTGCCCTCTAGAAATCAGTGAGGAAAATGTAATTTCTGTATTTGCAAACAATAGTTACCACACCGTCCAAACCTCGTTTTTACAATTTATCGTTCTTTTTTAGCATTTCTGTCAAAACAGCACAACACTGCTCTTAGTCCATGCAATTTGAGTATTTTATAAAATATTGGAAATCACCTTTAGAGTTATATGTCATCACGAATTGTAATGATCACCTCATAGTTTACAGATGTAAAGAATTTATTTTGTCTACATCAAAATTTATACTGTCTTTAACTAAACACCACATCTAATGCCAAATGATTGTAATTAATAACATTTAAATAATCATGATTTAAAGTGAGTAATCAATGTCGCATATATGTACGTAAATACGTTTGGGTATGTTCAAACGCTTGCTTAACAATAAATTCGTATTAAAATTATAAATATACTTGCATTTATGTTGATAGCTTTAATGTGCTAGCAAATTTTCTCGAGAGATCAAATTGGTGCTAAAGTTATTGGCAAGGTAAGCTCAAGGTTTCGTATTCGAATTCCAAAGCTCAAACTTAATTCCTAAACTGATATTGACATGTTTGAAATTTAATCCAAAATGGCAGTCAATTTATCGAACGTACATATGAGAGCATAGTAGAGTGGCTCGATTTGTTTATATTTTCATAAAAGAAACTAGCATGTTTTAATTTTTTGAAAATTGATTAAACAAAATCATATTTTTTGTATTATTGGGTGTATACAGTGAGCGCATTTCGTTTAGCAGGAAACACCTTTATTTGCGCTTATCTCCCAAACCGGTGAATATTTGTACAGCATGTTTTCTCATTTCTGAAAGTTCAAACGTTCACAAAATGTACGACATACGATCAGTTTGCATTGTCTGTTGACAAAAATTCAGTTTGCTTGCGCAAGTGTTAAGTTCCTACTAATTTAGTGCCCACTTCGTTTAGACGAATTTGTTTTTAATTGTGATAAAAAAAAAAAATAATTTAAACACTTATAAATCTGTAAGTAAAGCATAAAACTTATAAAGTGAAGTGTTTTTCAGTTTTTGGTCAATAAGAAATAAAGTTTGTTTTCATGAACTGCAGCTATTCCGAAATGAAAGTACTTGAATGAGGTGGAAAAAGCTAAGATTACTGCGTACAAGGAAAGTGGTGTAAACAATTCCCAAATCGGTCGAAAAATTAACCGTTTTTAAAAGGTCATCTGAAATTTTTTGAAAATGAAGGACGAAAGGTTGAACAAAGGTTTCAAAGCGACAGGTTAAACAAATTCGTGCATTGACTACAAAACACAAGTTGAGTGCTGCTGAAATTCTTCATACTCTTGAATTGCCTATAGGAAAGATACGTATTCAAGCTATTTTGGCAGCTTCACCCAACCTGGTTTACACGAAACCAATGAAAGCACCTCTCCTAACGCAGCCTGATAAAGATGCTTGACTCAAATTTGCACAAGAGCACAGACCTGGACTTTCCAATAGAAAAATGTAGTTTTTTCAGACGAAAAAAATTTAACTTGGATAGACCTGACGGATTGAGCCATTATTGGCATGATTTGAAAGCGCCAGAGTCACCACGCCTAAGTAGAAATTTTGGTGGAGGCAGTGTAATGATTTGGGGTGCTTTTTCATTTTATGGAAAGTCAAAAATCTGCTTCATTCCGCCAAAAACCAGCAGCGAGAAGTACACCGAACTTTTAGAAGCCGAATTGATTCCTTTCCTGGAAGATCGCCATGATGAGGATGCTATTTTCCAGCAGGGGAACGCATCAATCCATAGCTCTCGTCTAACAACGAGCTGGTTTTCTTTAAAACAGCTGATGGTTATGAACTGGCCCGCACGTAGTCCTGATCTGAACCCGATAGAGAACTTGTGGGCCATATTGGCTGGAAAGGTTTATGGAAATGGAAGGCACTTTACATCCATTCAAGAATTAAAGAATGCCATTGTGGCATACTGGGGAGGGATTGCTTCAAATGAATTGCAAAATTTGATAAATAGTATGGAAAAACGCATTTACGAAGTGCTGATAAACAGAGGAGGCAAGACCAAATATTAACTCAGTAAAAATTTCAGTAATGTTAAATAAATGTAAGAAAAAAGTTCATTCGGCTATACGTAGTGCGCTGCAAATAGATGAATGATTTAAATAAAATCCATGTTTTTCTCCCAAGTCAAATGCTTTACTTATTTTTTACGCGGAAGTTAAGTAGAACTATTAAAACTCTATTTTACGTAAACTTACATTAACATTTATAACTTTCACTGACCGGAATGTTCAAAAGTATTTACTCGACTAAATGAAATGCGCTCACTGTATATTTTGAAGATTTAAGTTCGACAGAGTTCTTTAAAGTTCTGATCATTCAGCATTGCCAAGCAACAAGGAATATGACTAAATCACAAATACTTTTAAAGCCGATCAAATCCTTTTTATGAACACTGAAAACACTTTTTAATTCCATGCAACACGCAGAGACTGTGTAGCATTACGTTAACACAAAACAAAACCTATTTTCTAGCAAGCGGATATGGGAAGACTTCTCACATTCACTTAGCTTATACCTCAATTTATAGATTGTAACTTGCTCTACGCTCCAAAATATAAAATGTTCGACTTCTGAAATCAGTCTGGGTTTTCTTGTTTCATATAATTTGACATCGCTTTGGTCCAAGTCCATGGCACTTACCATTTCTTAGTTATATGAAGTCAATGGCTCCCTAATATTTGTAATAGCATTGCGTGCTTCCAGGCATAATATAAACCAAAGCTTAAAAACATTGAAGACATTTGGTTTGATTGAGCATACCTATATTACGCCTAAAAGTATACTGTGCTATTATTTTAGATGACATTGGCATTGGTGATTTGGTAAATAGTAGAAACTTCAAAATTACGCCAGATTCTACCAAAGCCTATTGATGGGGCCAGGTATTTGGATCAATCTAGGCACGAGCTTGCGTACATTCTCAGCGAACTGTACCCTTGAGGGGATCTCTCATCCCTGCATCCCTGGCCGCAGCATTTTTCAAGTGCTAGTGCGAGCATCTATTTTTGGGAGTCAGAAAATATTTTACGATAGTTAAATTGCTATAAAAGCTATCAAGTTGAAGTGATGCCAATCGAGCGTTGTGAAATCACGCGCGGAAAGCCTTCGTTGGATTGTACTGCTGGGTTTATGATTGCAATACTATTCCCAGGAATAAGACAAGGAATACCTTTGTAAGATGGAGCTCAACAATGGCTACGTAAGATACCTTGATTTATTTTCTCTATTCGATTGGTTACGTGTGGAAATATAGAGCCTACTCATATCAGACAGACCTGTGTTGGAATTTCAAGCTGCTTTTGGAACAATATGCAATTATTTTGTAGGGTTTTTATTGTCATGTTTGTGGAATGAAGAAGAAATTGCGAACGTTAGACAACTTCTATACCAATGTTCTTTGTGTCACTTGGGATCCCTAACTTCTCACAGTGTTATTGCAACGGTGGAATCGATAAGTTTACTTCTACGGTTAACTATCAGGAAAGAATTATTTTTATGGAGGAGTTTTTTTTCTTTGTTTTCCCTGCTTACCCCCTGAGTTATATTCACTCAATACGTGTTCCAAACTTAAAATAGGAAAATATAAAAGGACTATTGAACTAATAGACTCAAAAAGATTTTTCTTGCTTGATAGAGTTTGACGCCACTTTGGTTCGGCGTAATAAGCATAAAACGAGCCACTCTAGTATATGGCTATTTTATTATTATTTTCAACATTCTCAATTTGTTTGTTATATCATTTTCCAGATCATGCTGTTGTCCTTGACAAACATTTTGTTACTTTTAGAGCACAGCAAAAAAGTTTAAATCGAGTTTTGGCGCGACGTTTTGAGAGTCTTTGACTGACTGAACAGTCTACTGGTTGCTACCGAAAGTACAATTATGGCTGCCAATGAATTTGAGGGGGCTTATGAAAATCGCGCCTATGTTGTCTCCCGCCATGCATCAACAGCATCGATACCAGGGGAATATCGTAAAGCAGACGATAAGGAGACAACTTCAGTAAAAAGTGACTGCACTGTACGCATTGAGGCGATATCGGGAAGCACTGGCAGCGATGTCAATGGCAATGTAAGTTTCCATTAATAATTATGTATGTTGTATGATAAAAAATAGGTATAGGGTGTTGGGCAGGGGATATTTTTGGAAAAAAAATCGATTGACATATACTAAGTTGGTTTAAACGATAGCTATGAGGACTCTGCATTTCGGTTACGGATTTTTGGCCTGGAATTTGAGCATGACTCTAAAAGTATTTTCACATAAGAAAAATGCCTAATCCGCACATAAAACTTATTTGGTAATATTTAATATTAGAAATATAAATAATTTAAGTACTTTTTAAAATATAGTATAACATGGAATAAAGTAGCATTCCGCCGATTTTCTATCAATTCTGAATTTAGATGTTTAAAACACAAAACGAATTAACGGATATGATATAAAAATATCAAATATCTCATCACAAATTTTATCAATTTGAACAAGCACTTGCCAAATAACTCCTTAGTTCAATTATAATCGTCCTTATAAACTCGAAGACCTGATGAATTTTTTCACTTTCAGAAATTTGTGACACCTGAACATGCAAGCATCGAACCATCCATAGTTCCCCAACGAGATAGTTGGGGCAGTGATATTGAATTCCTCATGTCCTGCATCGCCTTGTCGGTGGGTCTGGGCAATGTTTGGCGATTTCCCTTTACGGCACTGGACAATGGTGGCGGTGCCTTTGTGATACCTTATCTGATAGTACTATTTTTAGTGGGTAAGCCGGTATACTACATGGAAATGTTGCTGGGGCAATTTTCAAGCAGAGGCAGCATAAAAGTCTACGATTTTGCGCCTATTATGAGAGGTAAGGTAATGATGACTGTTTAAAAGATATGAATTCTATCGTAAAGTTGATACGAAACGTTTCACAGTTCCTGAACTTGTTTCTCTTATGATGGCTACATATCATTATCACAAACTAACACCTATAAATATTTATCACATGTTCGAGTCAATTTTAATAGTCGAATCGTAGGAAACTACTTGAAGATAGAAGACTTCTCTTAGTTTTTCAACACTTCCAAAATAGATTGAAAAATATAAGTCTACAATTTAGAACTTTTAGTCAAAATTGAAAATTTATTTGTGATATAAAATCGGGAATTGATAGTTATAAAAAGCCCGTTTGAAAGGATTGTTCAAATAGATTTTGTCGCTAAGCTGACACAATTGTCCTTTATACTCCTTTTTTTGCAGTGCACAATTTGTCAGTTCATCTCAAAAGGTTTTAGCGACATTTACAATCGATAAAAATATCGAACAAACCGAATGGCGCCATCTGATCACAAGTCAAGGTGATATTTCCTTGATTATCGCGGTGTTGTGCACTCAAAACTCTTGCCAGAATATCAAACGATAAATAAATGATATTGCTTGGCCATTATGCAGCGTTTCACAGACCAAATTTGGCGAAATAGGCTTAATTTGTGAAAGGAAAACCGGTGATTTTTCACTGTGATAACACGCCATCTCACAAGACTATCATTATTTACGAATTTCTGGCCAAAAACTTAACAAATATCATCAACCAACCACCGAATACATCTCATATAGTTCCAATAAATTGTTTTCTCTTTCCAAAGTTCAAATCGGCACTTTTCAGTTTATAGAAGACATAAAGGAGAATTCGCGGCATAAACTCGAACTTTTTCTTGGAGAAATATTTTGATGGTTGTACGGTTCGTTGGCCAGAGCGTATTATTGCAGAAGGGGCCTACTTTAAAAGCAATAAAACATATTTGAATGCGTAATAAATATTTTGTATATTATTCACCAATTCCTGATGAATCAGTACTAGCAGTTTTCGAGAGGAAAATACTCCGAAAAATATGTGGACCCATCATAATTAACAGAGAGTATCGGCGTCGCATGAACAATGAGATATACAGCGATTGCGTTGGCTGGGTCATGTTGTGCGGATGGACCCAAATGCTTCGGCATGGAAATTTTTCGACAACAAACTCGATGGACGGCGCTGAAGAGGGCGACCTAAACTCTGCTGGAAGAATCAGGCTTTTAAATTCCATCGAAACTTGGTGTGACGTATAACAGATAAGTATGTCTATTGCAGTCGCTACCTAAGAAGAAGAAGAAGGAGAATCTTGTAAATCAGTGTATATGTTCCTCTTATAAAGTAAAAGCGCGATGAGGAAGATATTTTTTAATTCCAACTTTCAGGTGTATAAACAGAGAAAACAGAGACAATTTTGTTACCAAGGCCCAACTTAAATGGCTATAGCTAGAATCGTGAAAACATATGTTCATAATCCTCTTCTAAAACGGTCATGTGACAAGAAGGAATTTTTCGAATTTCGAACTTTGAATGAAAACATTAAAGAAGTTTCGGTCAGGTAGACCTTCCTTCATCCGAAGTTTTTTTTTTTTTTTGTGTTGCCGCATAACATATTCTGAATTAAATCAAAATAAAGGAAACAAAATTCTAACTTTGTAACTTAATATATTTTTTTGTTATTTTTATTTTTTGGAACCGTTCAATACCAAGACGACCAGACCAAAGTAGTTTATTAAGGAGGACTTTGCCGTTATAGTGACATCCGGATATAATAATTTCGTATTGTAATGGTTGAACCAAGTCCAAAAACTTTACTACGCCCATTTTAGAATATAGGAGAAGCATATAAATCTGTCGGGCGTTTTTTTGTTTTTAAAGGATAAACAGCTAAAAAGGCATTATTCGAACTTATTTAAACAAAGCGAACTTATTTTAAGATATAAAACAAACAGTATGGAAATTTCACTTGACCCAACATTTTCTTTCCTTTGTGCAAAATTGTGTGGAGTACCACCAGACGGAGCCTGTTAAGGCGGTAGATTTATGTCAAGAAATACTCTGAACTAGAGCACATTTTCATTCGCAGAAGTAAGTTTGTCAATCGGCTGATACTGACCGATCGTGACACTACGGTTTGTAAATACGACTATCGTTTGCATGATCGCGGATTCAATCACGCATACAGCCACCTATAATTATTTGAACTAGTCGCCTCAGATAATCGACAAGTCTGGTAAATGTTTCTCAAACATTGACATTCCAAAGCGTCATTAAGGTGTGGTTCCCGTTGAGTAAGTCTAAAAATATAATATCGTCTAGCTCACTGAATGCGGAAAGCTCCCCCATATCCCATTCATGGGACGCCAGGGAATTTTTTTTTATTCTGAAAAAGAAATGGATTTTCTGAAAATCAATTAAAGATTAAAATGTTCTATATTAAATGTTCTATTTGGAATTCTCTCTCCATATCGTACTGAAGTTACAAATTGTTTCATTTACCTACTTTCAGGTATTGGATATGGCCAAGTATTTGCCACTGGCATAGTTACTACATACTATGCCACTTTAATGGCCCTGACATTGCGTTACTTCATCGATTCCTTCTATCCCATCCTGCCATGGAGCTATTGCCGCGAAGAATGGGGCGACGGCTGCATTGATGCCAAGCAAAGGTCAGAGGATATGGATTTGAGTACAAACACTACTGAGGTTAAGACTACCTCGGCTGAATTTTATTTCATGTAAGTCTCCTGATCGACTGATGGATTAAATCAACTTCTAGTTTAGTCCAACAGTTTTGTACATTTTTCAGTAATATCATTCTCCGCGAGAAAAACAGCATAGATGATGGCTTAGGTTACCCAAGTTGGACTTTATCACTGACTCTGGCTTTTTCTTGGTTGATCATAGTTTTGATCTTGATCAAAGGTGTGAAAAGTTCTGGCAAAGTCTCCTACTTTTTGGCCATATTTCCCTATTGCATTATGCTAGTTTTGCTGATACGATCCCTGACCTTGCCTGGAGCATTTGATGGGGTCTTATATTTTCTGAAGCCCCAATGGGATAAGCTGTTAGAGCCTAAGGTACATTTGATGTTGCTGAAATTGTCTTGAAAGGGATTTTTATATACATATATATATATATATATTTCCCCCATGTAGGTCTGGTATGCAGCCGTAACCCAAGTGTTCTTCTCCTTGGCCATTTGTTTTGGCAACATTATCATGTATGCATCCTACAATCGTTTTGGCCATAATATAAAAAGGTAATTATAGAAATCAGTATCAATTTTGAAATTATGCACTAAGCCCTGCCGTTATAAACTTTCTTAGAGACTGTACAATTATTACCTCTCTGGACACGTTTACCTCCCTGCTCTCTGGTGTTATCATATTTGGCATATTGGGCAATTTGGCCTACGAATCGAATACAACAGATATTCAAAGCGTTGTTAAAGGTGGACCGGGTTTGGCGTTTATCTCCTATCCAGATGCAATTGCAAAATTCAAAGTTGTACCTCAAGTAAGGAGCTGTCAATCTATTTCTTTCTCAGTCATTTTCATTTGCCTTCTTTTATGTTCACAGATATTTTCAGTATTATTTTTCCTCATGTTATTTGTTTTGGGCATTGGCAGCAATGTGGGCATGGCTTCCTGTGTTATGACCGCAATCAAGGATCGCTTCATCACTGTCAAGCACTGGATTATCGTTTTGTGTATAGCCATAGTATGCTATTTGATAGGGCTGTTGTATGTGACACCAGGAGGCCAGTATATATTAAATCTATTGGACTTTTTTGGTGCCTCTTTCGTGGCCCTGGTGCTGGCAATATTTGAACTGATAGCTGTGGGGTGGATTTATGGTATATTGAAAGTCTACTCAATTCTAATCCAGGCATTGTCTAAACGCACTAAATCGCTTTTCAGGTGTCAAACGTCTCTGTAGAGATGTCCAGTTCATGTTGGACATCAAAACTTCCCTCTACTATAGATTATGTTGGGCTATTATTACGCCGGCTTTTATGGCCGCCATTTTAATTTACACCCTAGTAGAATATGAACCGTTGCAGTATAATGGCTACACATATCAGCCGGGTGTTTACAGTGAGTTCTCATCTTAAACATTTCTGACAACTAAATCTGAAATTTCATTTGCAGTTTTTGGTTGGTGTCTCTCGGCCTTTGGTATTGGCCAACTGCTGATTTGTGCCTTCATCAGTGTTAGGTCGCGTCCCGGTGCTACAGTTTGGGAACGGGTGGTGAATTCATTTAAACCCAAATCTGATTGGGGCCCTATAGAACCGTCCACATTGAAAAGTTATAGAAATATGATGAATGACATTAAGACAAATGAAATGTTTAGGCAAAATGGGTTCTGGCATAAATGTTATGACAATATATTTGGTTAAATCTTGAGCCGCCTGCATATGTATATATGTATGTATGTAAATAGTTGTTGTATATAGAATAAAATAGTAAAATAACTCAATTTAAAGTTTTATTTCTAACAGCTTCGATTGCATTTCTTTATTTTGTGAATTTTTTCTTTTTTTTTCTTTTTTTGATACGAAACTAACAAATCCAAAATATTTTTCAGTAATTTGTATTAATTTTTCGTTTAAATCACTGAATTATGGTTTGAAATCTCCGTAGGTTACGAACACTTACTATACCTATAAACTTAGCGTCGCACAGTGGCGATCTTTGGAAAAACATGTTGGAAAAATCACATTTGGAGTTGTTCGACTAGGCTAATACAGGGTGGCGCACGAATCGAACAATTGTCAACTATCAATGGAGACCGTTATTTAAACATGTTGAAGGAGTTTTTTTTTACCCAGAACTGTTGAATTTTTCAACAACACTTGGTGTCAGTAAGATGGAGCAACTGTACACGGAGCTACAACGAAAATTCCCAAAAAAATTATTATCCAGAAACTCCACTTTCCCCTGGGTCTAAAGTACTTGACCTGACTGCACCAAACTTTTTTATGGGGTTATGTCTATCAAGAGGTGTATAAAACGAAACCAGGAAATTGGACTGAATTGAAGCAGTCCATTAAAACAATAATTGACTTCAACCCTTCAGGCCACAATGAATAATTTTCCAATGTTTTATTTCATAATACATTACTTGAATGAGTAAAGAAAAAACTGCATTGTATATATGTTCTGCAAAAGTACTCAACGTTATCCTCTACAAGCAACTTTTACTTAGCTAACAGACAAATCTGATAGATTTAGCCCTATCTGTCAAAAAAGGGATTACGTTTTCACATTAAGAGTTTGCATTTCTCTGAAATATAGATTAATTGTTAGATTTTCTTATCATTTGAGTTCCGCCCTAGTGAGTGATATAGCTGAAATATGAATAATTATCAACAATCGATTTTTTTCAGTGTGGTCGGTTTGTTAATATTTGCGTTTGTGACTCTCTGTTTCATGCTGAAACACCCTGTCACATGAAAATACTTTTTCAGACTGTTCCTACCTACAAGTCAAATACAGCCATATGAAGCAAAGGGGGCGAGCACGCGAAACAAAGTCAATGCCAAATAAGAGACGGCGCATAATGATGATTTATCGCGCATGAAGGGATCACACACCGTCAAACAAATATACAGATTTAACCCTATTTATGAATAATTTGATCAAAAGTTTTTACTAAACATATGTCATTTTTCACAAATTAGCTTAAATCCGCTAATCACCAATCTAAGAATCTCATGAAACAATATAGCGACATTGCCAAATTGTTTATGTTGGTTTCCAACCATAGAACGGAATTCACTCTGGAGACACGAACTCGCTCACAACAGATACTCTCCGCAGGCTCAATCAAACTAAATGTCTTCAATGTTTCAGCAGAAAATTTATATTACGCCTGAAAGTACGCAATAATGTTATTAAGCGGCCAAATACAAATAGCATAGGCGTTAACGCGTTCAATTTAACCTCTACGTTTCTAAAATTATAAAATTATTTATTTAAAATTGTAAAATTGAACCCATATTACAATTCCATCTCATAAGTTTACAAATATAGTATTGAAAATTTTATGGCGTAAAAACTTAAATTCAGCGTTGGAAACCAACACCAAAACAATTATGGCAATGCATAAGAAAAAATTTTCCTAAAAAAATTTAACTTGAAATTCCACGAAAACTCAGCACAGTACTATCTATACTATATTTATCGCCGATATGGGAATCACCCAAAAACTTATCGATGTAAGAGAGGTGTCGTTTTGAAGATCTCTGATCCGTCTATTTTTCCTATGAATTTAATTTTGGGAAAGCTATGTATACTCGTACACGCTTTATTTGGAGGTTATGACCGAATTACAAAACTGATGCAGAAATTCTAGTCAGGTGATATGACTTATACCTTCACTAAAATCTCTTTTATCTAGTACAAAATTGCGAGGAGTGCCAGAATTTTGATAAAAGAAGTAAAATTATAACTTTCAGAAGTTTTGCGCTTTAAAAATATGTAGATGGATCACTCATTCATTCGCAGAGCTATGTTTACTAAATGCCTGATGCTGCGGTATACAGAATATAGTGCAATTGAAAGTGAAAGATTCAAATCTAACAATAAAGGAGTCAAATTGGGTCATTTGTATGGAAGTTTGTATGGTTACTCGACCGAATTTTCTTTTTATAATTGCCGAAAATTTAGATAATTGCATATTACACCAACAAAGAAATGCATTAAAAAAATTAAATTTCGTGTGATGGCGCCCATCTTTTCGTTTTCAGAACTTAGATCACCAAACGTATAATGTGTTCCAAATTTGATAGAATTCAGCACAACCGCTTGAAAGTTGTGAAGTTGAGAATAAATGAGTTAAATCAAATTAAATTTGGAAAGGGTGTGGTTGCTTGAAACACTTTCTCAAATTTTACCCAGCATTATAAATCAATGCCACAAACAGAAATTTAGGCTATTACAGCCTACTAATTAGATATTACGGAGTCAAGATATCGGGTAACATGTATGGGATGCAAACGTCATCAAACACATTTACTTGTAAAAGCTTTATTCTTGATTTTGCATTTTTGGCCATATCAAATGGTGTACACTTTCATTCTTACGATCTTTCTAGGCGGTGTATCTGCTTTCGGATAGACTTATATGATCCAGGAACCACTCAGATTGCAGAGTTGCTCAACATCGCATACAGCCAGGATTGCAATGGAATTATTGCGATGCCTCTTTCCTCAACACATTATTTCAAGAAACGGTGACGTTGATTGGCCTTCACGGTCCCCTGATTTGACTGCTCCGGTCTTTTTTTTGTGGGGACATCTGAAAACCAAACAAACCAGAAACGTTTGAGCAAATTGATTTGATTTCACGAAAGCTTTTGACCTGGTTGATCACAATATAATGTTGCAAAAATTATCGTACTACGGAATACAAGGGCGGGAATTATTATTATTTAAAAGTTACTTTTCAAATCGTAAGCAGTTTGTTGAAATAAATGGATCAAAGAGTTTAATCAGTAATGTTATGTATGGAGTCCCACAGGGTAGTGGTTTAGGACCACTGTTATTTTCTATCTATATTAATGATTTAAGAAATATTGGGTTCTTCGGTACACTGTTTATGTTTGCTGATGACGTCAGCTTGTTTTATCCATACAAGTATGATGAGGTATTAAAAACCCATATAGAAAAAGACGCATCCTTATTATTTGAGTTTGCAAGATTGAACAGACTTTGTCTCAACACGGATAAAACAAAATTAATCCGTTTTCGACCTAATTCTGGAAACTTAAATAATGATTTTAGTGCTTACATTGATGGGAAGTTGACTATGGAAAGCCACAGTATTAAGTATCTTGGAGTTATCTTGCAAAGCAATTTATCGTGGGACTTGCATATTAATTCCATTAAGAGGAAAGTAGCGCCAGCAATTGGGATTCTCTTTAAGTTAAAAAATAAATTAGATGTAAAGACGAAACTTGTCATATATCAGTCTTTAATACATGCTCATTTTAGTTATATGGCCATAGTCTACGCACACAATAAGAGCAGCAACTCATTAAAATCACTACAGCGTATGCAAAACAAAGCTTTGAAAATTGTGTTCAGTTTACCAATGAGATATTCGACAGTTGCACTTTTTAGACATGTGTGTCCAGATATAATGCCGATTTCGGGTCTGAATTTGTATCAAGTTTTGATGTTTGTTTTTAAATGCATTCACAGTATTGGGTACCACACTATATCTTTTCAGCTAAATCAATCTCAAGTTAATACAAGAAATAGAAATAATATTAGAATTCCACTTTGCAGGTTGGAAAAGACCAAGCAGCGCATAGATTACGTAGGTGCGCTTAAATATAATAATCTTCCTGCAAGTTTAAAAAGTATTGATCAGATTGGTTTGTTTAAAACAACATGCAAAGAGTATATACTTAATGATGTTGAAACACTTTTAACGTAATGTATATATTTACATACATATAATTTTAAATAATTATAAATTAATAGGAAAATAAAAGTAATGTAGTAAATTTTCGTACATAGGATTTTATCGAGTGCTAACTTGCCCCAAAATAAGCCTATAGGCGCTGGGGCCTCAATTATACTGTATTATAAAATATTGTACAAATGAACTGAATAATAAAAAAAAAAAAAAAAAAAAAAAAAAATAATAAAACAAAATTTTTGTGAGTGTGAGAATATAACGAAATAGATGCTCAAAAGAGCTCGCATTTGTGAGGCTAACAGAGGCGGACATTTATCTGATAAGATAAATCAGTCACTTAAGTTCGCAACGAAAATCTAATATTTTCAGTCGGCGGCTAAATGAAGCCGTAACAAAGAAGCCTGTGTGCGGCCCAGTTAATATTTACGTCGTACTTTATCTCCCCCTTTGTAGTTTGTTTTCACGGATAATTGTTTTAGTTATTGAAAAGGAATCAACGCTGAAGGTGGTGTGAGTGCGGTGCGAAAGTAGAAACAACAACGTGAATGCACAATTTCAATGAAAAACTAAATAATTAACAGAAGAGAAACAAAAAAGTCAAACGGTGCGCGTGAATTTTAATTGAAACCAAGGCGTTTGTTGCCGTAGAAATAAAGAAAACGTAATTAATGTTATGGTCAAATATCCATAGAAATGTCATTGTTTTGAATGTTGACCTCTCGTTATCGCTCGCTCTTCTCGTTATTTTCGTCTCTGCCGTTCTTGGCTGTCACTGGTTTGTTGTTCTCAAGAGTTTTCGCTATAGAAAAGATACAACCAAATATGTTGGCTTTATTTATTT
This sequence comes from Philornis downsi, assembly GCA_019455685.1. Lineage (NCBI taxonomy): Eukaryota > Metazoa > Arthropoda > Insecta > Diptera > Muscidae > Philornis > Philornis downsi. Next base: position 826,560 of record JAHXMU010000736.1, on the reverse strand, counting down.
TAATTGCGATGATTAAAATGCAAATTGTGTTGCCTTGTAGGTCATAATGAAGTTTGTAACGAATTTTTCGTAAATTTATTTTTGACATTTGTGGCCAAAGAAATAAGAGCGAAATAAAAAGAAAAAAAAATTTCCAAGAATTGTGTGCTTGCGGGAGAATGAAGTTGCTGGTCATTTCAAGATAGTTGCGGATTGTGTGAAACTTCTCATGCTTATGCGGAAATTATGCCACTAAATATTGCAACACGTTGCTAATTGCAACATTTTATCTATTGTACCCTTCGTCTATAATTCATCCTAAGGCAGTATTGGTGCGCTGTTCGAAACGGGCAAAAAAACAGAAACGTAAAAGCAATGTGAAGAAAGTGTAGCTAAATGAAAAACGGCAGGAAAAAAGTGAAAATTTCAGCAGAAGGCAATAAAAAGAGTGAAAACTACATAATTTCACATCGTTGGCACAAACAGGATTTTCAATAAATTAAGTTGCCGCAGACGGAAGACATCGAATAGGAATAAATCTTATGCAGAAAGGGAGTTTAGCAGCGGATTCGCATCGAACATATTTTTGCGTTTACACACCACACACGGCGGACGGACATTTTGCAAAAACTAGTTGCCTTTGGCCTACAAGTGTTCAATGGCTGTTGTAATTGACGCCACCAGCAACAGCAAAGACGACAGCAGCATCTGAACTGCCTCTCAGTTTTGAAGCACTGCTCGTTGGCGGTCTGGAGCGGCCGAGCAAGAATAATTCTAAAGTTTGCGCTTTGTAAGCTCCAATCTTCCCAAATAAGATATACTAATCAATTACCACAAAACACGCCAATTGCAAAATTTTGCGCTGTTTTCGGCTTTGGGTCTTTTTTGCTCCACCGCAACAGCTGCCCGTTTCTTGCCCCATTGCACTCAACCACCATCAAAGCGAGGAGAAAAAGACTCCAACAACAAAACAAACCAGTTTTTGTGTTCTTCGGAAACCTCTCGGATATCAGCTGCTCTTTTTGCCTATCATTTTCTTCGTGATTCGTTGTTTGTCTCACATCGACAGCTGTTACAGCTTCCCATAAAACGAAAACCTTTTTTTTTTTGGTAAGTCTTCATTTGTTTCTTCATCACAATAATATCTTTCATCATTGTCTCTCTTCTCGTCATAATTAACAACGACATCTGCACTTGTTTCGTATTACGACTTTTCTCACAAATGTTGCAATCTGCATAGTTGTTGTTGTGTTGCCACCAACCACCACCACCTTCGTCCCTGCCAAAATAAAAATCTAACATGTGTTCTAATTTGACTTTCTTGCTTTTGTGTTTATTTTATGTTGTTTTTTTGCCGTTTCCTGTGTTTTGCTACGCTAGCCTGACCTATTTCCTCCCCCATGGTGGTGATTTGGTCAGAAATATTGTTGTTGTTTTCTTTCTGTAGTCATGAATCGTTAGGGATGAGATGGTACCGAGTATGTCCTTGTCTATAAGTAGTAAGCGAGCATATAAAAGTAAATATTTGTCTCTGAATTCGTTTCTGAGCTTTTTGAAGTGATAATTTGAGATTTCATATGTTAACTCATGCAATTTCCCTCAGATCTTGCCCTTGGACTGTGTTCATTCGTCAAAACGATGAACAAAGCCCGTTTTGAGTCTTCTTTTAACCGAAAGAAAGGAAAAGAAAGGTAAAGCGTAACCGTCTTATTTGCTACACTTATAGCCCTATTCGGCAGTCCAGTCTTATTGTGGGCGGATATTTGTCACAGAACTCACTTCCTCGTTTCGACGGAGTTTACTGTTGATGTTAGTTATTTTCCGTGCGTTATTCGTTTTTAACATTTTTGTAACATCTCAATATGATGTCTAAAATTTGTTGAATTCGTGTTATATTAATTGCTTTGAAAGCGTGCAATGTCAATCTGCAGCATATTCCACAATCATTTAATCCTGACGATTTTTTTTTTCTTTTTTTTTTTTGGAAATTTCTATGTTCACCTTAACAACACACCATCGGTAATGATAAATCTCACAATTGAGGAAACAATTGTAACATTTGCCTGTAACAAAACTAGTATTTCTTAAAAAAACATTAGAAGCAGTTGAAAAACGTAATCGATTTCGATTTCAAAGTTATATCAATTCAAATTTGAGACTCGACGCAGTTTACCATTGAAGGGATAATTTTTAGCATACCTTTCTAGAGCTAACGCAGATTTGCCAGTAGTAATACTTCTTCAAAGCTGTGGATTAGGGCGGAGAGTGCAAAACTGGTACGTCCCATAGGAAACGATTGATTCAATATAAATCACTTGTATAACTCTTGACAGAAATTTATAAAAATTAATTATAAGAAATTTAGAAATTTATTAATTATAAAAAAATTATAAGAAATTTAGCATGACTTAGCTGTGTTTATATTTTTTAAATTGCTCCATAGATCTCTGGTCGATATAAAAGTTAGATTTTTTGAACATTTATCGATTTTTTCAAACACATTCTGTCAACAGGTATCGGGTATTAGTCATTTAAAAGGACTGCTTAATGAGATTGTCAAAACTTTTTTGTATCTACATATAGATTGTCACAACTATCCCCTGTACTGATGCGGTGTTAAAGTGCCATTTGTCATTTGGTTTGTTTACGTTGCTGGATTCTGTCAGTTCACCTCAAGTGTGGTTTACGATATTTGCAGCGGATACAAATATTGATTCAGATTTTGTACTGCAAATAGACTTTCATATGCCGAGTCACCGAAAATGTTGCAGAAGTCTTATACTATGTCGACCTTATTAGAAACGGTACAACTCATTCAAAAGTAGTCAAGATGTAATGGAAAATTTGCCTCGTTCTTGCGAGGCATCACCTGCGGTTAACATTGATAAAACGCAGGATTTGGCGACTGAAAGTCATCATAATAACCGGAGAATTTTCTGCGCCTCATGAGTCAATCAATCCGAAAGGTCTGATTCTTCAAAACCTCAACCGTTGAAGACGTGTTGGAACGAGTCTGTTCCTTCCCCACAATCATAAACGAAATTGACAAGCAAATCAGTCAACAAGTTCTTGACTGAGGCCTTTCAACTGAGCCGAAGGCAGAAACATGTTGATGTTCATTGTTTTCTTTGGTCAGAGCATGTTATCTGGAAGCTAAGCTTCGTTTTAGAGATTAAATTCGTCGAAAAAGACCTGATTTACGGAAAGAAACCTCATACACGAGTATTTTGCTACACGTTCACGCACCATTTCATAAGGTTATGGCTGACTATCTTTCACTTTCCAAAGCTCGCATCAAGACACCATTTATCACAGAAAACTCACGACGAGAACTGAATTCGTTTAGAAAAGTTTGTGTATTACTTCTGATGGGGCTATTTTGAAGGCTATGCAATAAATTTTAATAAATAAATAACAGAAATTTTTGTACCTTATTTAGAGATGGTGTAATAAAAAGATTGAAGGTAGATATCCCTTCAATGACAACAAAATACTGCCGAAAAGATGGATCCATCTTTCTGATACCTCCAAACTAAACGATCTCACAAAATTTTGTCTTTCAACGCTTACGCCTTCATCTATTGTTTCGCTTTATAAACTGCTAGAGATTCATATCTTTCTCTAAATTTCACTAAATTCTGCCAAATTCTATACAAAACAAATACTGGATAGAGCCAAGTCTGACAATGAAAATACACTCCGTTGCGACGCCTTCTTGCAAACTTTAATCTAATTTAGCCGGTACACTGTAATTCAAATTTTCTAATTAAACGTTGAAATGAATGAAATTGAACCAATTAATTAATACTAATTAATTAACATTAAGAAGTAGAAAAATGTGATACAATCTGCGATACTAACATTTTCCAAAATTAATTTGTGATTGTTATTGAGCTAAAGACATCATCGCGAGCGGGAGACATGTAGACCCTAATATTATTATTAATAATATTTATGAAAAAAATTATAAAATAAAACGACCTACAAAACATTTATACACAAATAAACTCAATTGCATTTCATAAATGAGGTATGGGAGAGTTTTGTACGTTCGGTGAGCTGAGCATACACGCAGTCTATTTTTAGATTCACTCAGTGGGACTTATGGTTTAACGACGATTCCGAACGTCACTGTTTGAGAAACATTTACCACACATCTCGATTATTCAGCTACTCGAAGCATTCGTCAGACACATCGAGACGAGTGGTGCTTAAATACTGATATGTGGCTCTTTTGGGGGATTGAACTCGCGACCATACGAACGATAGTCGTATACATACAATACATATGAAAAATGTTTATCAATACAATATTAGCCACGAACGTATATCAAAAGGCAAATAATAAATTTACTGCAATATTTCCAGAAAATTTGAAAGAATCGCTGGTTACACCAATAGAAAAATATTGACAAAAATGGAAAAAGTCAGCGAAATATAATTTAAAAAAAGTTAAGGGACGTTTACAAGATTACATTGACGAGAGCAACATTTTGTCAAACTGTCAATTAGGTTTTTGAAAAAAACTTTCCTTTGAGCCGTCGATAAAATATATTATAAATCGGTAGTGGTAGGTACAAAAAACAAAAAAAAAAAAAAAAAAAAAAAAAAGAAATAAAAATAAAAATAAAATATTTTCAGAATTTGTTGAACAGATCATCACAGATATATTCAAATCATCACCTCGAGTCATCCGTAGAAGTCGGTAGAAGTTTTTTTTGTTGTAGGAGTCTGTCTGTGAACAGAATTACGAACTAAACCATTTCTCCCTAAACAACCATGAATCGAATAAGTAACTGGGTGAGCTGTGGTACGGTTCATGGTAATTAACTTTTCATATGAATATTGTAGACAAGATTCAATTGAATAGTTATTAAAAATTTCGTACACCTTTTTGGTGGTGTAAAGTGAATATCACGAGTAAAATAAATCTTAATTTCAGCAAAGCTATCACAAAGTTGGCTTAGGGAAATTGGTAGAAGCTATTTATTCCTTCGTTGAATACGGATGGAGCAATTTTAAAGTATTCAGTGAGAGATACTGAGATCTTTTAAATACATGCAGGAACAAATAAATGAAAAGTTTCGCTTTCGCCGCCTTTTTTTGCAATTGCAAGGAAGAGATGCTGAAAATTCATTCCGAATGATTTGATACAGAAAAACGCTAGTTACCTTTAATTTTTTCCTTAGCGATGTCAAAGTGAAGAATAACCAGTACTGCAATATTCTGAATTAGAGACAAATAACAGAAACGAAATTGTAACTTTCTTAAATCGTCCGCTTGAAAAATGTAGAAAGACCGATTTTTGGTAAATCGCTAAATTTATATGTGTGGCACCCCAAGATGACAATCTGTTTTCATTGGGAAAACCAAATAACTTGCAGTACTGAATATAGTTTAATTGCATGAAAGAAACGAACTTAACTTGGATTAGGTAATTTGTATGGGAGACATCAGAGAGGGCGTGGTCTCCCCGTCGACTTTTCTCCCATTTTGCCAAGTACATATTATAATGCCATATAATTTATGAGAATTTAAGTAACTTCAAACTTCGTGTTAAGGATTACTGTACAAATCAAATTTCGATGAGTAGAACAATTTGTATGGGAAGTATCGGAATGGGCGTGGCAACGTCGTCCATTTTATGCTCAGAACGTAGATTACCAAACGTATAAAGGGTAAGTTCGGTTAAATTTGGTACAACCGAATATATGGAGGTAAGCATATTTGGGTTAAATTGATCATTTGGTTGGAAGATACCAGGAGTGGTACCGGAAGTAGCCGATTTTTCTCTTATTTTGTAAAGAATTTTAAAACATTTAGACGGAATGTTACAAATATTTCATTACCGATAAAACAAAAAACAAGTTCTTGTCATATCAGTCTATAGTTTAAAGCTGTTGGCAGTTTACCATACTAAACTTTAGTTGAGGAAAAATATGGACCCTCAGACACTCAATTTCGTCTCCCTGAAAAGGATAGCATATTTTTCTCATGGGGTCATGATCGATCAATTGCAGTCCAGTCGAAACTCATTTCTTGTTATTGCTGTTTACAGTCTGAAATTATTGGAAGTTGGCGGAATTACACTTGGCTGCGCTCTTTGTAGGAAACCATGGTAAAAATTTGGGTAAATGTCGAGAAACGTTGGAGAGCTTTGGAAGAAACTACTTGTATTGAAAAGTACTAAAAGCACCGTAATTAAAGTAGTCATAAACTAATATACTGGTTTACACGTTTGAACTGATTTTAAGCTACTGAGTAGGATCGATTAAAGGTAGGAAAGAACATTAATCAAAATTGCAGTCTAGTATTCAGTTTGACATTAATTATGGAAACAGTTTTGGTAACTGTCACCGAAAGAGTAGATAATGGAGCCCCTTTTACTCCATTTTTTTCACACAATTGTGGGCTTCATGCACATGTGGGCACATGCCGTTCCTCATTTTCGATGGTTACTGTATAAGCAATTTGCGTGGGTCACTCATGCTGTAAGTAGATTAAACATTTCCTACGAAATACGCACTCTGGTTCTATACACAAAGGGGTCTTAGAAGAGACTTTTCGTAGAATGAACTTTTAATAAAGATAATTGTTTTGAAAGTGATTTGTCGTAAGAATATTAACGCAACTTTCTACGGGAAAAGCTACATTGGCAGATATTTTATATATGGAAAATAGACTTAGGTGACATATTGCATGGAAATTGGAAGACCAGTATACGAGACAATCGAGATTATTTGACTACCTGTAAATCGTTCAGTATATCTTTGAGCGGTCGTGACATCAAGTCCGTTGATGAAACATCGAATTTCAAATTTTTTATCACTTTCATGTAAAGATTGTAATTACATGAAAGCGATAAAGTGTATGCCGTTCAGTGAACATAGATATAGAAATGCTTATATATCCAATGAATGTAAAGCATTTTTTTTCTTTAGGAATTATAGACATTTTATCAATCATCCATTATGCTTTGTTTGTTTATTAAGATCTTCTTCAAAACCTCTTTCGACAAAATTAATAGCATTCTTTGAATTGTTGTCGCGTTCAAATTCGATATAATCGATAGATAACCCTCATGGCAACTCTCATGTTGTGGGGTGCGTGATGATGAACAGATGCACCAATGCCCGTCCACATACGGCCAAAGAAAAAACTTCGACTAATCAGTCGCCCACATCATCCATACATAATTACCCGTAAAATGAAACCCACACACTCCGGAGCAAACGCGCCCAGCTGTAGCGCTATCGCAGTAGTTTCTATTGTGTTTGGAACAGAAGAAACTAAACTTGTCACTTGTCGATTTAGTCTCCATATTGGTTGGACGTCATTATACTATACTTGGGTGAAGTAAACATATTTGCGTACAACAGCAGCAACAACAATGACAATATCGTGTTGTCCACAATAGCAATAACAACGACTACAAAAGTGCTAAAGCTGCATTGTCATCAAGTGACAACACATGTGAGGAAGGAGACTCACTTTCATTTACACACAAAGCTAAAGAGTCGAAGGCGATGACGCTGGCGTTGCAGTTGTGATGATGATGATGATGATTATAACGATGATACCCCTGCAGGTTGTTTTTTGTGTACTTTTTCAACTGAAGAGGATTTTGTTTTTATGTGGACTCTTTATATGCAGAAAAACACACTTCCGGAAGTTTGTGTGGTTTTTTTTTCATCCTGCCACTTGTTTAAACAAAACTCATTTTTTTCTTCTAAGGGAGTATGGAACATATTAGAAAGAACGCAGCGGCGGAAGAAGATTAACTTACTCATCCCTTTTGCACTTTTCTTCGCACTTATTGGTTTTTATTGATTTATTTATAATATTCAGAGCATTATTAAGGATCCAGGAAACATACTTACGTACAGTGGCGTCTGAAAGATTTAATTATGTAGGGAAAAAGGAAAGCGCGTTTTATACCCTCCATAACAGGAGTATTTTTTATAAAGATGATGGATTTACATTTGTTTCCCCTAACAAATCTGTCGTTCATTCGGAAATACACGTTTTTTTTTTAACTTTTAGGAGAACACAAATCGCAAGATTCCATATTTTTCTATATAGGGTGCAAAAACATTTAATTTGGAAATTCAAAACAAAGTTAACTAAAACAAAAAAAGAAATAATGGGAATTCCAAAGCCAAAGAATCGGAGTTCAAACCTCTGTAGACATTTCAGTCAGGTGAATTGATTTACATATAAAGGGTGTCCCAACAAGAACGCAGGATTTAAATTTTAAATAAAACACAGATATTAAAAAAAAAAATCGTGAAACTTTATTATTATTATTATGGAACAACACATCGGACAGATGGCCGTCACAGCTTTGCTGGCACACACGCGATCTTTTAATGGAATTTTCAATGACCGTTTTGCATAAATGCTGCGGTATTTCATTAATGCGGCGTCCAATTTCCTCTTTTAAGACTTGAGTCGTCGTCGGCTTATTCGCGTAAACCATCGACCTCAAAAGACCCCAAAAAAAAAAGTCTAATGGTGTTAAATCGCACGATCTAGGCGACCAATTCTGGTCTCCAAATCGCGAAATAACACGACCGGGAAATGACTGATGCTGTAATTGAATTATTTCTCTGGCTGTGTGAGATGTGGCGCCGTCTTGTTGAAACCGCATGCCCTCCGTATTCATTTCTTCAACTCTAGGCACGAAAAAACTGGTTATCATTTCACGATACCGGCGCCAAATTTAAATCTTGCCTTCTTGTTGGGACACCCTTTATTTTCACCCAACATCCCTAAGATGGACAAATCGACAAATGTTCTAGATTTAAGCAGAAGAAATAAAGCAAACTTACAACTTTCTAAAGCTCGCCGCTTAGAAATAATAGACATACCGCTGATTATAACCAAATTGAACAATTTGTATATCTGGTACACTTATGGGATTGACGGTGCAGACTTTTCTATTCGCAAAACTACTAAAGTCTGGCTGTATTGGAGACTAAACCCCACGATCATGCCAACGATAGTTGCGTGTTCTAACCGTCCGACCACCATGCCTACAACTAAGTGCTATAATGCTATAAAATGAACAACAATTTAAAGAACTGCGGTGTACGAATCAGGAATTACAACGGAAAATTTATATCAATATATCACTAAATCTACCGTATACATATATATGGGAAGCCACAGAGATTCCGTGATAACTTGATCGATTTTTATCACCTTTCACAAGGAATTCTGAATGAATACAATCGACAAAAATAAAGGTTACTGCAAATTGCTATTTAGAAATGCTAGTAATAAAATCTAATTTCGAAAAACTTCATTCTTTCGGTTGAAGGTATAAATAAATAACACTTTTTCACTATTATGGGCCGGCATTTGTAGAAAATAAAACGGAATCCTGTCCAAAGGTAATCCATTTTCCCCAAACGAACACAAAGGTGAATTTTTTGGGGCAAACAGCAAGAAAAATGGCAAACTTTTTAACAGAAAAATGAACACATCTACTCTATCGTTCTATCCGCCTGTCTGTTGAAAGCATGATATAGACAGAACTGCTTGAGCTTCTGTAGGCTCCAACATTGCATGAAAGTTTTTAATAGACTATGGCAAACTAAGTTGGATTTTGGGAGGCATCGTAAATTGAGATCGAAATTGACCAATTTTCTTAAGTTCGATTTGTTGCCTGTAACTCCTTATTTCCAGTTACTCCTTATTTCCAGTTACTCCTTATTTACAACTTGTGTTTGTGTCCATTGTATGGTTTATATCGTTTTGGAGACTCTGAAAAAGAAAATAGATTGATTAAGCACATCTTTACTGGTACCTCCCACGCAGACTATCGATTTAACCCATACCGTATCGTCCTATTTTTCAAGCATTTGTCCTGAATTTAGTTAAATTTGGGACGCTTTATGTGTTCGGTGAACTAAAATCTGAGATTTAGGAAGAGAATTCTGGCACCATTAAAAAAAACTGCTTGATTTATCGAAATCCAAATTTATTTCCAATTCGTAGAAATCATATTGCGTAAAATATCAAAAATCGATCGGATGACCCCGTCCTGTCTTATATTCGTATCTCTCTATATTCGTATCTATGCCACGCCCCTTAGATTAACCATTGATTTTTCGATAATTTCTAATCGAATGATTTTAGTGAAATATAAGTTTGCTCATTTCATTGCTTTTTATTTGAGTCTTTTCTGATAATAACTCAACAATTTACAACGCTCTTCCTATCACACCGCAGACATTTCTATCAGTCACAAAGGACGCTAGCTGAGAGTAGATGCATATCAGTTCAGCTGATTGCAATTTCTGTACTGTTCCTGTTCATATCTCTCTTTCAATTGCAGTAAATCCATATCGATTTAGCACTTACAACGCGATAAGTAAACTAACTTCTGAGAGAAAATGGGATACGTTGCTACGGCCCCAATTTCGTTACAATCAATTCTAGCTCTATAATTTCATACCGGAAGGCTTCAGTATGTTATAATTTTGCTCCTTTTATTATGCCTTAATTCAGAGAAATATTTGATAAGATCCAAAGGATCCGTATACCCTTGTACCAGTGCTCATTGATGTAGGTCACTATACTTGACTGAAATTTCTGAGCTGGTATAAAATTGAATTGTAAAGAATAACTTTGTCGATGCATTCTTATTGCGAACTTCAACAACTGCATAACATATCTCTCCCGTTTTGGCTATTTCTTATAGAAAGGCTGTCAGCCGTTAAATATCTGTCATCTGAAGTGTTATCTATTTAGATAAATGTTTGCCACAACCGAAGAACGCGTAAAAACAAATTAAAACTACAAAAATGGTGATTCAAACGTGGGCAGTTTTCGTGGATTTCGGATTGAATATGGTCGTCATAATCGACCTACTGTGCAAAGAATTTGCAGGATTATAAATAAGCTTGAAAAGACTGGAAGTGTTACAGACGTGGTCAGGCCTGTGGGTCATCGCAATGTACTCAGTATCGCTGAAAATATCGCTTCTGCTAGTGAAAGTGTGGGAGATAATCCGAATTTGTTGATTCCACGGCGTTCTCAGCAATTGGGTCTATGCTCATTATGGCATATTTTGCATTTGGATTTGCACCTCCAACCATATAAAGTGCAACTCATGCAACAATCTGATCATTAGCAACACCGTAGATATCCTGTATGGGCTCTACATCAACAGGCTTTCGGTACTGATTTTTCGAGCAAAACGTTAACAAGCAAAATTGTCGCATATAGGCCCAGAGAACCCATAAGTGATTGTGAAAAAGCCATTTCATCCGAAAAAAGTGAGTATTTGGTGCACATTACGGGTTGCGGGTGTCACTGGACCATATTTTTTCGAAAATGACACAGGAAGGATCGTTATCGTTAGTTTAGAGCACTGCGACCTTATTGTAACCGCCTATTTTGCCCTCCAGTTGGAGTTTATGAACTGGGCGATACGTGGTTTCAATAAGACGATGCCACGAGTCACACAACACGAACGGTTTTGGCTTTACTGCATGAGAAGTTTCCAGAAAGCGTAATTTCACGTTTTGGACCACCAATATCATACGTTAGACTTTTGTGGGGCTACGTCAAAGACCATGTTTACGTGGATGATCTTTAAACGTTGGGGGACCTGAAAACCAACATTCGCTAAGTTATCGCTGAAAGTACTTCAAAATGATCAGCAGTGGATTCAATCACCAATCCAGAAGCGGTCCTTTAAATTACATTGTATTTCGTACATAATGGGAAGGTCCAAGCATTATAATGAAATCAAAGCTTTATGTGTGCTTTATTTAACTTTAGTGGATAGCTCGTTACTATTGTTGGAGTACATTTTTAGAATTATCGGCGAAAATATGGGGAAAACTATTGGAAAGTTCTTGGCTGTTGGAGGCTGATATGGCCTTCAATGGCATGATTTTCGATTTCTTTGTTACTAATAAAACTCCTGCATTTTAATTTGGATGGAATGATTATCTCTACAATCGCATATTTTTTAAAATTTCCAGTATTTGTTTGCATGCCATGAGAACTTTGTTTGTGCAATACCAATATTTCAGCTGATAAGAAATGTTCTGTTTTGCGGTTTCTATTTTTATCAAAATATTGATAACGATCCACGTTGTTTTGTTGTGATAACAAAGTTACTTAATCGGCGTTTATACAATCTAATTTTGTATTTATTTATTTATTTTATTTTTTCAATATTTTGCAAATACAGCATGGCAACGATAAATGCAACTCTTTGAATTTTGTAACAAATGTTTGTGTTGTTCCGATGGGTAAACAATGTTTTTTTTAAATAGTGTTTCGAATCGAAACCCATTGCTGCATTTTTCATAAAATCGCTATTGTGGAGGCTTACTTATACTTTTGCCAAAGGTACAGGGCGTGGCATTGTAGTCTATTCTCAGTCACAGAGCTAAGTTTAATAAATGCCTGATTCGTGCTAAATTATATTGAATTTAGTGCAATTAAATGGAAGATCGAACATAGAAATGGGCATGGTTAGCGAGGTAATTATTTGAAAATTTTCTAAACAAGTGGCAAGTATTTAAGTAACTGCAGTTCTACGGATTAGTGATTACAGCAGAAAATTTCAGTTTCGAAAAATTGTGTGGGAGATACCAGTAAGATGCTTGGCAATGCCGTCCATTTTCATTCTCTTCTTTTTAGACCAACTCAACGGGACCTACAGTGGAATGGTCGTTAAACTGTAGGTCAGGTCGAGTTAGTCTAAAAAAAGAATGCGTGTGAACTCACTAAATGTTAGAAGCTTATTGTTTTGTTAATATCTATATCTTCGACATTCGCTGGCAGCAGTCGTCATCTGCATTGTCTACAGCTTATCTTATTATCATATCCAATATGATAGTCAAGAGATCTTGTTCTGTGTATCACTTTTTTGGTGTCAAAAGATTTTGTAACTTTGTGTATTGAAAACATCAAATTAATTTTTTCGTAGCTCACAGTCAAATTCCTTTTTGCAATGTTTGATGGGACTGCAGTAACATATCATAATTCGACACTTGATATCTATATCATTAGTATACACATGTGACATATGGCCCTTTACAATACTCGCAGCTTTCCTCAGTATCATCACCAATACGGTATTGAGAAGATCGTGCTGTAGATACGCTTATTGGCTTCCATTCTTATCGAATGGTACTTGGTACCCTAATAAGACTGCAGTAACATTTCATATTATCCTATACATGTGTTATCGATTCTGCGTATCGATGTGCGTAGAAATTTATTTATTTGTTCACTCAATTTCTGGTGTTTTTTATTTAGCGATAATATTTCGATGTTTTTGTTACTATAAAACAAAAGTTTGGCAGTTTTTATGATTATGAGTTGTTTAATTTCCTGTATATAAAAGTTTTTATTTTACAGATTCCCAAAACGAGCGATTTTAACTTAATGAAAGCATAATGACGAATATTTAAGATACTTAGCGCCTTGTTGTCGAAGTATGTATTCTGCGGATATTTCATATTAGGTAAATCCTTTCAGTTTTTTTTTTGTGGTTTGATCTTAAACAAATTCCCTTGCATTTCATGAATTAGACATGAGAGGGCTTCTCACATTCAGTGAGATTACATGCATTATATTTTTAAATTAGCTCAACGCAACGATTTCAAATGCCGCAGTTGTAAGAGCATTTACTAGATTTGTCGATTACCCGGCTACTCCAAGTTTTTGTCAGACAAATCGAGGTGACGCCGTCCAAGTAATAAAGGCGGTTGTATGAGGTAGTGAATCCGTGATTATTCAAACGATAGTCGCGTGCAGTAACCATCGCGCCACGGTCGATTCTTAGTTTGTCATAATTTCGATCGATGGTGGTGTTTTGAGAAGTTGGAAATGCTTCCAGCTTCGTCACTTTATAGTTTAGGTGATTTTTTTTTATAAATTTGCTATGTTGGAAAGAAAGAAACGCTTAAGCACCTAGCATTTTTTGACGAAGTGTGTTTCATGACTTTCTAAGTCGAATGAGGGATATTCGTCTGTAGGGCTAACTGGCTGGTAGATATGATAACTGTTGCAAATCTTGGCATAGTCTAAAATCTTGCAAGATCTTAGACGGGTGTTGTAAATGAGATAAAATGGCGTCTGAGAATGGAAATGGACTCCGTTGAAGCGTCTTTTAGAGCACAACATATACAAATCTTCTGATTTAGCAAAAATCATTGGCACTTCTGTAAATTCTAAATTGAGGACTATAGAAACTAAAGATTTACCACGCTGCTGCAACGCTAAGAGGTTGGTGAAGGTATCGATAAATCAGTTCGCCTGACTACAATTTTTGTACTGGTCTTAACAATTATCGAATGTTAGACGGCTTGATAGGCGTTGTGAAAAGTTAATGAATGTGAAGCATAGAAGGGTTAGGAAAACTACGGCTTTAAATTAATAAATAGGTCACTGAATCGACAGCAATTTGTCATTAGATTGGTGAAAAACAATTAGTGATATGTGCTGTTATATGTATATTTCGTTCTAACATTTTATTTGGCTGAATCTTAGTTGAGTCAACTGTGTTGAGAAGCAGAAGAACTCAGAAAATATAGAAACGACTCTGCGGGCTAAGAGTTAATTGTAAAAAAATTGAACTTTCACTTGGAACCGTCAAAAAAATTTAAATAATATACAATTTTAATCGTTTTTTTTTCTTTTCAAGGTAATTTGAAGAAGTTAACTTTTCTTATTATTGTTGAAAAATGTTGTACATATTTCCCTTGTAAAGAAAACCCATGCAAAAATGTCATTATAATTTTCTGGAAAAACTTTCGAATATAGGAATTACTACAAATATTAGCAAAATAACTGCTTCCAAATTTCAAGCTACTTGAATAGCAATCGATTATACAGCCAATTTAATACGATGTCTCTCTATAACTCTAATTAATAGATTACCTATTCTGTCTTATTCAATTTTTGACCAAAAGACTGAGTGATTCATTGGAACTGCCCAAATGTTTGAATAAATTCACTTTTAGTCATTAAAAAGTATAACAAGGAACACAAATTAGCATTAAGCGACATCATTTGTTTGCTGTTTTAAATTTATTAGCGTTTAAAGCTCGGGAATTGTTTAATAAAGATTTGAGTCATATGAATTTTCGCCTCTTTCGCCAATGTGAGTGCGGTGATTGATAACAGTCACTAAACTCAATTTGAAGGTGAAGCTTCTTTTTAGTTGCTTTTAAATTTAAAAGCTTAAATGCTTTTACATCTAGTTGATGTTATGATGACCCTTATTAAACACCCCAATTCGTTTTTAAACTTTGCTTCAAGTTTCTGGGAGTTCAGTCAACTTTAGTGTTTAAACTCGTACATAAATGGCGATTTTCTTCAGAATGTAAGAAAACAATTATTAAAATAATTTGTTGGAATTTGTGTGAGCATTTTGCGTAATTATACCCATTGGATTTTGTTTCAATGAATCATATGAATGATCGTTAGCTGGTAATTTACATTCGTCAGAAAGTTAAGAGGAAATTTTAAATTACTCTTTTTTTTCCTTAATTTCTGTTTGTTCGAGGAGAAGATTTTAAAAAACATATTTTGTGTTGATATATTAAGATTTGTCATTGGCGTTTGTGTCATCCAATGGAGTGAGATCTAACCTGTTAATCCATTCCTCCGACTATCTGCCTAAGTATCGCACCCTGGAAAATTAAAGTAGCATCAAATTGTGTTTAATCAATTTGATGACAGAATTTCATTGATTCAAAAAATGTTTACTACAAATTGAATTAAGATTGTCTGCATTGCAAAAATCGCTAAAGGAAGAGGGTGAACAAGTTAACAACATTTAATCGATGTGTTTTGATACCAAGTGTAGAATAGAATCGCAAAAATTGGGGGCAAAAATGTACCGGTAATTTTTCATTTCAGCGATTTTTCTATCTTTTGTCCTTTGCCTGAAATCTAGTCGGTAATTTCAATATTGAATTAGTTATAAAAAATTATTACCAACAATGTATAGGTTTGTTTCTATTTTAGCGGTTTTCACAAATTTTAGTCCATTATGTGAAAACCTAGGAACTCGTAGGTCGTCTACTGAACCATGAAAGGTAAAAAAAAGTTATTAGCGCCGGTAATTTTTATTATAACAATTGAATCATTAGTTTTTTAAATGTTTCATAGAAGTCAGTGAAATGGTTCAAAGTTTCATAACGAGTCCCTTAACTTGAATGGTATAAGAAAACATGAAACAGTTGGAACATTTGAGATAAAAATGTAAAATCTAAAAAAAAATTAGTATAAAAATTATGACCTGTGGAAGAAATGATAATACGGAATATGGATGAATCATTTGTGTGGAGGCTACAACGAATCATGGACCGATATGTACATTTTCGGCAATGACCGTTTCTAACCGAAACAAATTAAATTATACACAAACGGCACGCGAATCCAGACACAACACGGTTCAATTCAGTTGAATAATCTCGGCATTTCGCTCGAAGGGTGATGAAAATCTGTTATTTACTTTAGAAATTGAAGGTCCAAGTGGCTAACTCTAATTTTTAGGGGCTTTGTCGACTGTCCACGGAATATCGTCTTTCGCATAGTGTCAAGAAAATTTCCTAATTCGTCAGACAAAAAAATCGCAAAAACGAAAATATTTGCATAACCTAAAAATGGAGCGTCCATTCGCCATGAAATTTTAATTTTTTTATTACAAAGGCTTATGCCCTGTAGCGATCTTAATCTACCAAGTTTTCAGAAAATCCCTAAAATGAAAAATCACAGATTACAATCCCATTAAAACTCAGAAATGAAGCAGCAAGGCGAGAAAAAATAGCAAATTTCTAGTCATATTTTATGCTAGCATTCATTCGATTTATTCGTTGGCGTTTATAAAACTTAAAAAACTTCAGTTTTCTGCTAAAATTGGCTAACATTTACTAAAAGTCAATTTTTGATTCGGTCAGACAGTAGCAGTTATGTTCCGAATCAGTAAAAATGTTGCAGAAGTCTTTACGGTGAATCGATTTTATCAAAAACATGTGCATATGAGTGGTACAGTGCATTCAAAAACAGTCGAAGATTGGTGGAAGATTTGCCTCACTCTGGTCGGCCGTGAAATTAACTCAAATTAACATCGACAAAGTAAAAGAAATGGTTGCTGAAAATCGTCAATTAAGTCTGAGAGAGACAGCTGCTAAACATTTTACACGACTGTTTAGGTATGAAACGCGTTGCCACTCGATTGATTTCGCCGGAATTTTCTTCAAAACATCAAACTCACGTAAAGGTCGAGTGAATTCCGACCCCACGTTCATTAAATGCGTTATAACAAGTGAAGAGCCATAGTTTTACGAACATCGCATGTAAAATAATCAACAAAAAAAAAAAAAAAAAAAACACGAACGAAAAAAAAAAACACGTCAAAGTCGATCAAAAATTATGATAATTTTGACTGTTTTCTTTGATCATTAGGATACTGAGAGTTCGAAATTTTTGTCCGAAATTCAGATGTTAAATGAAGAATGTTACATGTGCTGTTTCCAAGGTTTAAAAGAATAAATTCGTTGAAAAATACCAGATTTATCGAAAGAAAAGTCACAGATTTCGCACCATCATAACGCACCATCTCACAAAGCCATAACAGTGAACGGATTTCAACGAATATCATCGAACAACCATGGTATTCACCTGATATTGCTTTTTTCTTGCCAAAATCTAAATCGTCAACTGAAGTCTTTTCCGTAAAATGATTAGATTATTCTTTGATGATTGGTTTTCTTTTTTGGCGTAATTCTATTATTTCGAAAGAATCTACATTGAAGATGGTTAAATTAATTTGAATGAATAACAAATATGTTGAGTTTTATTGATATTTTTCCGGCATTTCTTTAATAGAATGTGTAATGCAGTTTACAAAATTTCACTGTCTTTTTGATCCATTCTGATGATGTAACAAATTTGGCAGCAGCGTCATTTCCTAACAGCTCTTCTTTGCTAACTGGCTTCCTATTCTTTGTGAGATTACTGTCTTTTTCATTAATAGAGATAAGTCAATAAATCATAGTCAATTAATCATTGTTCCGACATTGTCGTAAATATGTTGCATCGTCAACGTTCCGCAACAAGTTATCAGGATTTGCTGTGATACCAGCCATTTATATGATACATTTGAATCAATTACATACCCCATATCACTAATAATAATTTCTTAACCAGCTGCGATTAACTATTGGTTTATTATTTAATGCGTTTTAACAAGATTTTCTGATTACCAGCGCACATTCATGTTCAACTATTAACGGATATGGCGTAATTTTTATAGCTACTCAAATTGTCTTCATTAGTTGTAATTAGAAACATAATTCGTTAACCACAACTGTATAAATAGCGACAAACAATAAGCGTTTAGTTCGGTCACACCATAAAGCAACTAGCAAAACATTGAGGAAATTGTTTTGCATTAAACAAAAATAAAAACCATAATTCTCATTGAAAATCATAAAAAAATAGACACGTTTCGACGCGAACTTGCATAGGGGCGAATCGAGTAGAGAAGGAAAATATCTTATATACGAAACAAAAGAGTGGAATGGATTTGTTTTTTTTTCTCCATTTTTTTTCTTCAAATTGTTTAATTTTGCGAATTTCTCGAAAACAAAGCAAATCGTAGAGAACACTGCCATTTATCCACCGAATGGAACTTAACTGCAATTTCCATTTGATGAAATTTTTGTCTGTTTCTCTGTTTGTTGGCTGTTTTCCAGTTGCGCTTTTTGCTGTTGTATGCAACATATTCTACAGACTCGTGCAACAAACATAGCGAAAACAAGACAACAAAAATAAATAGCTTTGAGCGCACCGTGCCCCAACCAACTTAGCAATGTCGCTCGTATGTGAAAGAAACCACAGCTGTGTGCTAAGAAATAGCAAATGCTAGGGAAGAGTAACAAATCAAATGATGCTTAGGCAAGTACTGTATTGGAAGGGGGCAACGTACGTACTTTACGTATACGAGTATAGATGATATCCTACCTTCAGGTCATCACTGATTGAAATTGAGAATCATCCAATAATACGTTATCATTTTTTCACGAAGTTGTAGATCGTTTGGATATTTCAGAATCAAAGGCGAAATATACTTATAAAAATGGTATATGTCGAAAAAACAGGCTGGCGCAGGAATCGTGCAGCAAACACAATGC
Organism: Philornis downsi; assembly: GCA_019455685.1. Classification (NCBI taxonomy): domain Eukaryota; kingdom Metazoa; phylum Arthropoda; class Insecta; order Diptera; family Muscidae; genus Philornis; species Philornis downsi. The sequence continues at coordinate 807,403 of JAHXMU010000736.1, read as the reverse complement.
CAATGGAGGGGGGGACTGTTGTTTAATGATGTTGAAGAAGAGTTTTTTTCCCCAAGTCTGCATCAGAGGCGTATTCGTCTCCTTGGTCCTAGCTAGATGTAGGAACTGCACACATAGCCAGAATTGTTACGACGGAACTCCGTTGGCTCCCAAGATCACCTGACCTAACTGTATCAGACTTTTTTTATGGGGGTTATGTCAAGCAATAGGTGTACAAAACGAAACCAAGGAATTTGCCTAAATTAAAACAGTCCATTAAAACAATAATTGAAGCGATCACGACTTTAAACCTTCAGGCCACAATGAATAATTTTGTGATCAAGTGACGCATATGCGTGAAAGACCATGGAGAACATTTACGGCCTATCATCTTCAAAACTAATTAGTTACATAAAATAAAAAAGAATTTTTATACAATAAAAAAATAATAAATGAAATACACTGATTAAAAAAAGTTATCTTATTGTAGCATAATTGGTATGCCACCCTGTAGATTCTGTTTAAAAAAATTACGCGAATTAGTCAATAAAACGCATAATAATTATTATTTATTCAGATTTAAGGGCGATATAAAAGTATACGCACGAATAATCGAATCATCAACTTATTTTTCAAACATATTTTCCGGAAAAGATCTCAGTTGTCGACGCAAACTGCTTTTTTATGTGTTCTATCAACTGAAATCAGGTGCCTTGAAGTGGTATTTTGAGTTTTGAAAGAGGAAAAGATTAACCGGCACTAAGTTAAAAAAAATCTCACAGTGGTTGTGAGATGATGCGTTGTCGTGGTGCAAGATCTACAAAGTTCAATCTTTACACCAATCTGGCACCTTTTTGCGAGTTTGCTCTCCCAAAGACTGCATGATGAGCAGTTAATATTCTCTAATAATTTCAAGTGCACGACGCTGCAATAATCAAAGAAAACAGCCAACACTACTTTGATTTTTCTATGAATTAGAATATTTTATAAAGTTTGGGGGCGTAAAATTTTTTTCCCCCTATTTGAGTAAATAAGAAATATAAACGAAATATTGTTTCGGCTTGTTTCTAACAAGTAGCCGATTCCAAATTATAGACTGTTTGTTTTCTTTCTCCGACAACAACTAACAAAATAGATTTCCTTGCATCCCGTGAATAAGATATGGAAGAACTTTTCACATTCAACGAAATCTATAGTTTATGATGATGATTCCGAACGCCACAGTTTGAGAAGCATTTGCCAGATTTGTCGATTACTCGACTACTCCAGGTGTCCTTCGGACACATAGAGATGACCGGCGCTCAAATACTAGTAGGTGGCTGTATGCGGGATTGAACCCACAATCATGCGAACCATAGTCGCTGAACTATCGAGCTACAGTCGGTCTCAATAACTTTATATAGTTAACATTTACGTATAAGCGGTAGAAGATATAAAATGTAAAGAATTCGGTCAATGCCGAAATTAAATGCTGAAATACAAAACCGGTGAATGTCGCTTTTCTTAAACTCTTAAATTATTATTATATTTATATTTTTTGAATTGGAAAATGTCCTCGAATTCTTGGACAAAATTTCCAGTATAATGACAAATTTAATTAAGCAAAGTTCCCAGGAATTCCCGCTCTTGGGATTCACTCTCCATGTATTCTCTGGCTGTATTGCGTCAATATACGAATTAGTATATTTCGCAAGTGCAGGAAATAGGAAAAAAATGTGTATTTTCTTAATACAGCAAACAACATTGATTAGAACGTGATTAGTAAACAAAATTAGAAATATTACTTAATAAATCAGGAGAGATCATTTGATCTATTGGATTTATCTAGCTGGAAGCAAATTAAGTACAAAGTTTATTATTGTGTGCCGTGGCTGTAGTTATAAGTCATGTATTTGATAGCACAAACATTTCTAATTTTATACACTTCTTGTCATATTTTATCGGCTTTTTTGCAAACGAAGTCTCAGGTAAACAATGGTAAAAAGAAATTCATTATTTTTCCAATAGATAGATTTAGTTATCCGTATCTCTTATTGTATTAGTGCGATCTGGTTACGCTAGACGGCGTTAGAAAGATAAGACTTTGTTTTCCAATAACTACTGAAACAGTTTTGTGATTATTTGAGCTCACGTCAAAGATAGACACCAGCAAAGAGACAATGAGCCATACTTTACAGATTTTTTTGGCAATGTTGAAATCACAAGCCAGATAGTTGAAAATGCGGACAGTGTTTATGATCCTGATACTGTAATATCCAATTATGTACAATTTTGGTTTCGTCGATTCCATTCCGGTAATTTTGACGTCAAAGAGGCCAATTGTCGAAAATGTCGCTAAAATAATGGAAGCGGTAAATCGATTGTCCAGAAGCCAAACATTGCACAAAAAACCTCTTGGAAACATTTCTATAGGGTTGGTTATATAAAGAATCTCTATGTATGGTTGCTACACTACATTGCTGCTGAATCGCCACAAAATCGACTTCTTTCTGGAGGCTGGCTAACGAATGGACACAGCCCGATGATTCTCTCTCTGGATATTATTACATCATTTGTTTTCTTTGTTTAATTCTAACTTTTATGATTGTTCTGCATTCATATGGGTTTTTCGGTATCGAAACATTTCTCCCTCGCATGATGCTCCGTCACCCATCAATAACCTGTCTGATTTTCGATATAAGCGCTTGCTGCTGTTCACGCTATTCTCAATATAGGAGAATTGGTTGACCTCGTCCTCGGTCAACGTGATAAAACTGTCGTGTCTTCGGATGTAGGCGCCATATTTTGAGTTCGTTTGTATAAAGCCATTCCACTCGTTTTTCAAACCTAAAGGGATAGAATAAATGGCGTGTCATAGTCCGCCTCCTCGGGCAATGGTATCTTCACTATAATCCTGACACCATGTCCCGAGGGAAAAATCCGTATCCTCGCAACCCTTAAAGCCTGTTCCTAGTTTTCATTGACAATCCATTCACCATGCGAAGGATGCAGAGTGACTTTTATTAAGACATCCAGGGTAGTCATCTTCGCTTGTTGTATTCCGTGAGCTTCCAGTAAGTTTGCATTAATGCGGGATAACCGCTCCAATAGCTTCGTGCATATTTGTAAAAATCGTTCCATATCAATGCCGGTTGCAATTAAGCAGAATATTGTAGCTGACTGTAAATTCGATAGCAAGGTTTGGATTTACAAACAACACTATTCATTTGTTGGTGGCAACTCTATATGTGTGTAAGCCTTGGTTGGTATTTCCTGACCTGCACTGATCGTCAGTGTTTCATGAGTGGGTCAAGGCGAATCTTGGCTCGCTTATGCTTATTTTTTCAAGCAAGGATTAAAGTGACATCGGTACTTTTCTACCATACTTGAAAAGCTAATTTTCTGAACACTCACTTTTCCTTAGATTTTTTCTCTATTTTATTGCTCTCATATGTAGACATTTTTTTTGCAATTTCGCTGGTCTGATGGCTCCGTTTGTTTAGTTTGATGCTGGTGACTTAGTTTGTGTGGCATGCATCGGAATTAAATGTAAACCAAGAGGAAAGCGAAAAACAAGCAACGTATCGAAATGTGTATACATTTACAACGAATAAATGATATGCAACACATGTTCTGCCACAGTTCACAACGGTCAACATCCCCTCAGAATTCTGTACATGCAGACACTGTTATATCTGTCCTATGCCTCCGCACAGAACTACAATGAAAATAGTTCATGAATTCATTGCGATTGATGAAAACTCTCGTATGTTGGATTGGTGCGCCGTTGCAAGTACTCACGTACGAGCGTTGTGTGTACGAGTATATACGAGTATTCAGTTGGTAAATATTACTAACAGGCAACAACAACCCAAAATCATCAAGTGGAAGGAAGTAACCAGCCAACCAAGCAACTAGTCCATACAATAAATACAATCATATGTGAATTTAATTTAATTCTTGTAAGGTTTTGTTTTTTTTGCTTGGGCTTAAGTTATAGGAAACTGGAAATCGAATTTAATCGAAAAAATTGTATGCAACACGTGTTAGTTTTACTTAATTCTCTAATAGGATTTCCAAGAAAAATCGATATAAGGGGGTTTTTATTTAATGTTATTGCTTAAAGGATTGTCCATCACAAAGGAGATGACAGAAGTAAGGAGATTTATTAATAAATGAATAAGAAAACATTTCTCAGCCTCGAGCACGAATCTAATTTGAATGCATTATTTATTTTGGTTTTTAATAAAGTTCAAAATATCTACACTTTTTACAAAATGTTCAAAAAGAAATTTGGAAGATGTCTTATAAGCGATCAATCTATCGTTTCAAGCAATTGTCTTTTATGGGAACTATCAGTGAACCAGTCGCCGTCATGGTCCAATGTTCATTATATTCATATTGATTAGGAAGATCGTAATTCTTCAGTTCTTAAAAAATGTAGCTCTCCTGTCCATACACCACTGAACAATCAGCAATAAATTGATCACGGTAAAATGTAACTTAATCGGACAATGTCAAGACGTCATCAGCAAAAACCTTTAATACAAGGGCGGTAACAAAACTAGCTGACCTAGCAAAGAAGACACAAAAACGCTAGAAAAAATTCTTTATTTTTCTACATAATCTCCTTTCGGTTTGATATAATTTTTCCAGCGATATTCAATAGCTTCTACTCGTATACTCCGTTTTTAGTAAGAACTGTTAAACTCCTTAAAATAACCATCAACCGAAGACTCCACCGCTTTATTGTTGGCAAATCTTTAACCAACGAGCCATTTTTTCAAGTTTTGAAATGGAAAATAATCCGGGGGAGCTAAATATGGCGAATAATGTGCATGATGAATCAATTCGAACTTTAATTCATTAATTTTGGCCATTGCAATAGTGGATGTGTGATGAAACAACACTTTCTTTTTCGCCAAATTGGGGGGTTTTCCATAATTTCATTACCTAAACTCAGCGATACATTAACATAATATGCGTAGTTGACGGTTTTTTTTTCTCTCTGAAGATAATCAATAAAAATATTTCCATGTGCATCCCAGAAAACAGACACCATGACCATGCCTGCAGATGGAACCTTCTTCGCTTTTGGACACGATTCTTCCATTCCAGTTCACTGCTTTGACTGTTCCTTTGTTTCAGGTGTAAAGTGGTGGACTCATGTCTTATCCGTAGTTATAAACTGACGCAAAAATTTGACTTTATTACGATGAAACACCGCCAAGCTCTCTACTATTGAAAGCAAGCACGGCACCCAACATGGGCACAGTTTTCTCATCTTCAAATCTTCGGTCAACATATGATATATAGCACTTTTTGAAATGCCTGTCATTTCAGCTAGCCCAAGCACTTTCAGTAGACGATCTTCCAATACCATTTTTTGAATTTATTTAACCGTGTCTGGCGTGTCAGTTGATCTTCGTAGCTCGTACGGCCTTGTTTAAACTCTGTTACCTAATATTTTACAGTCGTAAACAAAGGACCAGACCAGAGTATAATCTAAGTCGGCTTTAATACTGGTTGGATTGAGACCTTTCAAATGGAAATATTGAATTATATAACAATGATCAATTTTTTCATATTCACAAATTCGCTGAGGTATTTTTTACTTTTAATGGGTCTAAAAAAAAAAAACTAAACAACGTGGCGCCTTGGAACTTAAGTCATATGTTTCATAAGGTTGCCACTTTTCACCAAAATAATTTTTTTCAAACTACTAGCACCATCAGGTCGGTCGGTTATGTGTTGCTACCAGTTACCTTTATCATGAATTGAATCCAGAACCCAGGATTTCAATTATTGAGGATATCGATTTATAACCTTTTAGAGATGGTAACCATTTTTTTCCTTTGAGCTAATGCTATGTAATACAAAATTGTGATGAATTTTTTGTTCCATTTTTTTATCCATTGCAAAGATCGCAAAACACACTTGAGACGCACTGACATAATCGAGCAATGAAAACAAACTAAATGACAGATCCGCACCACTAGAGAGGACAGTTATGTAATAAAAATATTTTTCACAATTCTTTTAAAAATCGGTATTTCTAAATGATCAATTATCGTTAAATTTTTTTTTGCCTAATGTATAGTTCTGATTCTCTGTTTGTATGTGTATGTGTATGTGTATGATGTTTTTACCACAAGGGGGTTCCATTTCATAGAATTGATAAAAAGACCAGAATTGTCATGTTTCTCATCAATAAGTCGGAAATATCATGGTTTCGCGAATTTCTCGAAACTTTTATGTGCTGGAGTGTTACATCTACTTGAGTTTCTGGTGTAATATGAAGATTTTCTTTATAAAACCCTATTGAAATTGCCTTTTCATAATTGTTATTTCTTTGAATATTGATTTTGGATTCATGGAAATAAAATTCCCGATTCAAGCTAATCCGTTTTGTAAAATTCCTAACATTTGTATTCATGAATTCCCCTCTCCCATATTCCTCTCTCTATCGTTCTCCTTTGTATCTTAATTTGCCTTTATCTGTTCATTAGACTTGATCTTGAATTTTCTCTACACGGCGTTGCTATTTCGATGAATGTAATCGCGATTACAGGTTTTGTAAACTTCATCACGTCCATATCTAATCTCTGCTTATATGCAATGCAATTGTACAAATTATAAATTCCGTTCAATGTTTTTGTTGCTCTCCAAATAAATGGAGACGCTGATGGGTCGGGTCGGCCGGCCGGCTAGTCGAATAGTTATAGTTGCTTCCACCACAACAGTCGTAAGTGCCACATGTGTCCATCGCACCATCCGTGAGGTACAATAATATAAATGCCGCTCTATTGTTGTTATTATTTTACGGCAACAGCAACTAATAATAAAATGTATAATGTATTTTATAGTTATTAGTATGACTGACTGATGCCATACTTCCTCTTTTGTCGCTTAGTCTGTTGTACTCGTATGCATGGAGCGGCGGACGTACTCGTACGGCCTATCCGCGCCGTCTATCACCAACCCATTCGTTCGACTACTTGTTTTGTAAATACCAGGGGGTCCACCGCATAACGTTGGGAATGACAACAATGCAATCGTTTATATTTCAATTGCAGATAGCTCAAGTATTACGTCAATCTCGGCGTATTCCGATAAGTGGATATTCGGTTTCGTTGGCCCAGCCACGCGTCCGTCCATCGTCTCCTCTTGTGCGACCGTGAAACAACGCTAAAGAGTCGGTTAAAATTGACGTAACGTTTGTTGGAAGGAAGGCATGATAAAAGTTTTCGATGGCTTTGTCAGCACTGATAAAAGCTCACACATATTCACTCAACATCTGAAAGTATTAAAAATTGCAATTGACAATAATTGGTCGTATCGGTGATGGTGGTGGTGGTGGAGGTGGTGATACGAGAGCTGGTTCAACAAGTGCGGTTACGTGTTAATTCAGGGGCGTGTTTGATGTTACAGCACTTTCTTTCAAAATAATAATCTTGTATTTAAGTAAATGGAATACTTTCCTTGATTACCTTACATGGTGTTTCATGTTAAAGATGGGAATGGAAATTATCAAATCCGACCTCAACCGTCATGTAAGATCTGTTTCGAGTGCCCAGAATTTGTCGGTGAACTAAACAGGCCCTAAGTACAGAATACTTATCTTTATATATATAATTCTACTGTACGGGCGTTGTCAGTGGACCGCTTTGCATAAATTTTTGTATATGCGTCTGGGTGGTGCTCGGGATGGTTTAGATTTACAATTCGGTCCAATTGGACAAAGGGGCGTGGTACCTCCCATACAAACAAAAAATTAAAAATCAATTATTTCTGCTCCTGCTTACGGTATTTGAACAAAATTTGGTGCGTAGGTTCGGTGTACATATCTTAAATGCTACTGCAAATATGGGCGGGATTGGACAATGGGGCGTGGTACCTCCCATACAAACCATAAATTAAATATCCAATATTTCTGCTCCTGTTTACGGTATTTGAACAAAATTTGGTACATCGATTTGGTGTACATATCTTAAGTGCTGCTGCAAATATGGGCGGGATTGGACAATGGGGCGTGGTACCTCCTATACAAACCACAAATTAAAAAGCAATTATTTCAGCTTCTGCTAAAATTTGAAGGCAAAGCAACGTTTGCCGGGTCGGCTAGTTTAAAACTATAGTCCGTCGTAGCAAAAAAATCAAGCTTGAAATGTTTATTTAAATGGGCTATCGAAAGTATGGATATTACCCTGTACTGACTCAAATCATATGTGCTAATCAATTTATAAGTCAAGCTTGAAATGTTCATTTATATGGGTTATCGAAAGTAAGGATATTGCCCAGTATTGACTCAAATCATATGTTCTAAACCAATTTATTAAGAAAGCTGTCTGGGAGCGAAAAACACTTAACTTAGTAGTTTGCATTACGAAAACTTGTTTGCTCTGGGTTTCGATCCACATTTTAAAAATACAATAATCAAGTGAATCCTTAGAAATCTATGTAAAACTCGAAAGATTCCTGAAACATATTAAAAATGCCTTCTTCCAAATACATCAGCGAGTGAATTTTAGGCTTATCTTGAAATTGCCGGCAATGTAAAAATATATTTTGTGTGGTTAAGGTGCGAGATCATCAAATTTATTACGCTGTTCCGATTGTAATTAAATTCCTATTATTTTGTTGAGTGTTAAATTTTGTGTTGTTCTTGTTTTTTCAAAAAACCCGGTTAATCGAAGCGAAATACGAATTGTTCGAAAATGGTGATTTTCAAAAAACCCCGATATACGGTTTTGCACCAAAAAATCGATTGGCCGGTTTTTGGTTTCGCTTTGGCCCACCTTTTAGCACTAATTTTTAGGAAGTCCAATGTAATTATCATTCCAATAATACAATATAACTTGCCTCTTTTTCGTGCTCAAATGTGGGTATGCCACTTTTTTTTTTTTTTTTTTTTTTTTTTTTTGGTAATTAACAAATTTAAAACTGTTTGCATTTATACAATACTATTTCTGTATATCTTTTTGTTGGCCATTCTCTTGTTTACTTTTCATTATCCATTTTGGTTTTTATTTACTTGTCGAAGTGTTTATTTTGTAATTGTGGGTCAAACAGAAACGTTTTCAAAATTGGGGAAGTTTATTTCCTAAAAAAAGTGTAATGACATTGAAAACTATGTAACCACATTCATAAGAGAGTAAAAATAGGGAATGGAAGCATTCTCTTCTCAATAGGCAATATTCTCGTAGTGATTTCATAGAATTAAATTGTAAGTCTTCTATACATTTTTAGTTCAATTTCGTCCCATTTTTTATAATAATTAAGTATTACACAGAATTTTAAGGTCAGGTTTGACATTGTTTTGCTATGAACAAATGATAAATGAAAACTCAGGTTTCACAATTGGCAACACGTTTTTAAATATACGAGTCCAAATTAATCCACAACAAAATTAAACTTTATTTTATTAAAGTGAACATGTTCAGCTAATAAAAAGTTCGGTGAACAACAGTCTGTTTTTGACAATGGTTGTTCTATTTAAGAAAACATTCTTTTCATTTGTGCAAAAGTGTGAGGGGTTTCAGAAATTGCATGGCGAATGTCCATGTTCTTCTCAAGAAACTCTGAATTAGAAAACAGTAAAACATCCAAAATTACAACCTGCTGAATTTATATATTATAACTGGCGGTTTTTCGGTTAGATATATATAGGTAGAAAATAGAGAAATCATAATTTTGTTGTTTTTTTTTTTTAATCAGCTCATTAGTATGTAAGGTAGACCCAATGCTTGGGCAATGCAGTCAATTTTCATTCGCGGAACATAGTTTACTAAAAGAAGTAGCAATAGGATAGATTTTTCATTTTCAGACTTTACATTGGCTTTACATGCTTAAGGTGTGCCGTATCTGAGTGATTTTAGTGCACCTGAATAAAAGTCATGAATTTTGTGAATTTGCGAATCAAATCCGTCATTTCTATAGGAGGTATTTAAAAGTTCGTGGTTAATTAGTCGATTTATCCAACTTTGTCAAGCAGTTTGAACAAATACTATGGACACAAATTCAAGTTGCTGCAATATATGAATTGGGGGTTACAATTCGTATGGAAAGTATCAGCGGGGGTGGGTCAACATAGCTCATTTAAAATCCTCATCTAGCATCAAGTTTCATAAAAATTTACGACAGTTATCGTGTCTACCAGCCAGCCAGACATCGCTTAGTTGACTTTAAAAGATCTGGATGTTGTGTTTTGTCCCTATCAAATGATTTACAACTTCATTCAGTAAAAGTGTTCCTGCTATAAATGCGAATATCTCTGCAAGGAGAACATGCATTTACATCTAGGAAACTCTAACTCTACGTCTAGGAAACCTAGGAAAGCAATATTTTATTCCTTGAAGTTACATATTTATAAGAATGTAAAAATTCATTGTAGACATTTTTTGGCTTAGAAAATAGGGAAGCGATTTTGTCGTCTCGAATATTTCAATTTTTTACAATAATCTTTTCTTCCCGGGTATTGCAATTTTCTACAATAAACTTTTCTGCTATAAACTTATACTTAATTGTCATGCTAAAAAGAGTATAATTTTGTAAAATTTTATAATTTTATAGTATTATTGTTAAAAAAAAGTGCTCGGAAAGAATGTAAGTACAATGTTCTGTTAGAAGTTTGCAAGTTTACTTTTCTGCCACTTTTAAATTCATAACCTGTCTTTATCACAAAAAGAAAATAAATGTTTGTATTGCGAAAGTAGGTTATTCAGAATAGGTTATTTCTAGAATATTGAACTTTCTTACTAGAAAAGCAGAAATGCACAGTTTTGTATTAGGAAAAATATAAACAGAAATTACACATTTCAAATTGGAAAACTACATTTTCGTACTAGAAACATAATCTTTCATATAAGGAGAGTACACTTTCGTACTAGGAGATTCTAGGAGAATTTACTTTCATATTAGGAGAGTAAACTTACATACTAGTAAAGTACACTGCCGCATTACGAAAGTGCAATTCCATATCATTCACTCTAGGAAACATCACTTTTATACTATGATAGTACATTTTTGTTTCATTGTTAGGAGAGTATACCTTCATAATAGAAAACAACGCGTTTATACTTGAAAAGTATACTTTATGACAAGGAATTCCTTCATAATGATAGCCTTGTTAGATAATTCGTTATCATGGTGCAAAATCCGTGAGTTTTTTTCGATAGATCTGGCTTTTTCAACAAATTTTCCCAGGTAATATTCATTATGTATCGTTAATCGTTAATCAATGAATATAGTCAACATTATCTTGACTTTTGATCGGCTTTGACGTTGTTTTTTCGGTTTCGGCTCAGCTGGAAGGCGCACAAAGTTGGTTGATTGGGCAAACCAATCAATCAACCGAGTCAAACTCGTAAAATCATAAACCATCAGCAATTATAATGCGTTGATTATAATGGCAGAATACACTCATTCTGTTATGTCTTTAGCGGCTTCTACATGATTGAGTTTTTGAAAAAAATTCAGGTCAATCAGAGCTATTCGAGCTGCAACGCATTACGTATCCAAACAATCGTATAAAATGGTTTGGAAAGTTTATCAGGCATTTCTCTCAAATTCAAATAATTCACTTCATCGATATTAACATCACTTGAAGACGTTGATTGTCCACCAGAATATCTCTGTGCGACTGAGCGACTCATGTGCACATATCATAAAGTAGATTCACTGAAAGCGTTCTGCGACATTTTCAGTTATTCGACACTCGTAATTCAATTTGCGACACAAAATCTGAGATAAATTGTTTGTTCTATATTTTTATCCATTGCAAAGAACGCCTTGAGATGGAATGATAGAATCGAGCATTGCAAACAAACAAAATAACAAATCGCTCTCAAATTTCGATTCAGTATAGAGAACTGTTGAGTCCACTTAGTAAAATATAAATTTCCAGCACTTTTTGATAAAATGAATTACAGTGCTAGGCAGAGTTTTAAACTATCAGTTCTCGGTACTTTTTACCAAAATAAATATGTATATTAAAACCTGGTATTAATACGTGGGTGCATATTAAAACCTGGGAAATATTTTATAAATTGAGGCTAATGATGAACCTCTAACTTATATTTATTTATTTATATTTCCCTGTCTATTTTATATTCTTCTGGTTCAAAAGTCAGCTAAATTATACTGAATGCTCAACAACTTGTCCTTCTTCGCCTAGCTTTAATATTTTCTGATAAACAGCTGTAAATCACCCTTCTCATCCCTGATTTGTCTCCTTTTTTTATAATAAATATTTTGTATATTCATCCATCTTTACAGATTTCACATTGTTGTAGGACCCTATTAGTCTAAGCCAACATTATGACTTCTAGTCATTTAGACAGTGTCACAGATACCGAATGGTTAGAAGATCTCCTCAAAGAAGTACAGCTTGAACAGTTCCTAGAACGAATTCGAGATGATCTGCAAGTTACCCGTCTTGCCCATTTCGACTATGTCCAGCCAGAGGATTTGGAGCGATGCGGATTGGGTAAACCAGCGATTAGACGTCTTATGGAGGCGGTTCGCAAGAAAAAGGCCCATCAATGGCGAAAGAATATATTATCCAAGCTGATTGGTGGTGGTAAGCAGCCGTCATCCAAAAAATCCTCAAATGTTAGCAGCAAAGAACAACAAAATACTCAATTAACCTGCCTGATACACGAGAAGGACATCACAATGAGTAACAAACTGGGTGATGGTTATTTTGGCGTTGTCAGAAGGGGTGAGTGGCTAACAGCACCAAATGGTAAAGTTTTGCCAGTGGCCGTGAAGGTGAGTTAAAAATCAATTCATTACTTAAGAGTTTACTATTAAAATTTTTTTCATTGTCTACAAGGTCCTGAAAGTGGATAATCTTACCCAACCGGGTATTATAGAAGATTTCTTTCGCGAAGTACAAGCTATGCACGCTTTGGATCACTCAAATTTGGTGCGTTTATATGGTGTGGTCTTATCCCAACCTATGATGATGATAACTGAGTTGGCGGAGCGAGGCTCTTTGCTAGACACTTTGCGCAAACAGGCCAAGCACACTCCCTTGACAACCATTTGGAATTGGTCTGTCCAAATCGCCACTGGCATGGCCTATTTGGAACATAAACGTTTTCTGCATCGCGACCTGGCCTGCCGTAATGTTTTATTGGCCTCTGGGAATAAAATTAAAATTGGTGACTTTGGTTTAATGAGAGCTTTGCCACAACAGGATGACTGTTATGTTATGTCTGAACACAAAAAAGTTCCTTTTCCTTGGTGCGCTCCTGAATCGTTACGTTTTCGCCAATTTTCCCACGCTTCGGATACATGGATGTTTGGTGTAACTTTGTGGGAAATGTTTACGTTTGGCGAAGATCCATGGGTGGGATTGAATGGTTCACAGATTTTAAGAAAAATCGATAGGGAGGGAGAACGTTTGGATCATCCAGATGCCTGTCCACCGGATGTATATGAAATGATGTTGCAATGCTGGGATAAAACACCAGCGGAAAGACCAACATTTGCGGCAATAAAGTAAGTTTGATTGGCTTGGGCTTAGCCCCCAGAACTTTTTAGAAACTGCACCTAAATTTTAATTTACAAAACAAATTAATTCCGCAAATATACAATATTTCTGAGGATTCCATTCAGTGCAATTTAGCAATTTTTTTAGAATAAATATTTGGTAATATTCTACGGGACTTATACGTACTATGTTGGCTATTTCTGATGTGATACGAGGACAGTTCAATAACTACTTTGTAATTCTATCAAAAAGCAATCGCAATGTGGTTGCCGAAGCTGTCATTTTGAGCCATAACCACATCAGTGAGATCCCTTCGAAGCAATGTTAAAGATGTTTTAGGATCATCCTGTTTAAAAAGACGAAGATTATCGACACACGTCTAAGGTATTGAATAAGAAATCCATTATGTTTCCAATGGATGGATTTAGTAACCTGTATCTCGAGATCGAGTGACTCCAGATTGTGTAAGAGGATAAGATTTCGTATTCCAAAAAAATTTTCAGACAGTTTTGACGTTGCTCGAGCCAATATTGACTCAGTATATTAGCAAAATGAGAAAAAATGCGGCATATTTTACAGTTTTTCTTCGATAAAAACGAAAACGCAAGCCAGGTAGCTGAAATGTGAATAGTGTTTATGATCTTGATACTGTAGCAGCCAAACAGTGCAATTTTGGTTCCATCGACTTTAAACACGGTGATACGGTGCAAACGGTGGATAAACTATGTGTTTTATGGGATTAGTAAGGTATTATCAACTATAAACTGCTCCCCTACGGCCAAACGCTTAATTCGGAGATATACTACCAAAATCGGATCGTTTGAAGGGTGAGTTGTGTTCCATCAGGCCAAAGATGGTGACTCGCCAGAAGGTGTTTTGACGCATTCACCTAATAGTAAGGATTTGGCGCCAAATGGTTAGCACCTGTTTTTTTCTTGACCGAATGATTTTGCTGGTGAAAAATTCGCCTCAAGTGAATGGCGACGAGAGTTTCTATGGGAGAGGGATAATGGGATAATGTCAATAAGTTATCGTATATTTGACCTAAATCGGAACATTCTAACTATGCTACATAAAAGCCTTCAATGTCATACAAAAATAATAAATTTATTGTTACTACACCTTAAATTAAGTATATCTACTACATTTAATGTAATCAAATGGTCAGTGTTGATTACTACACAGCCTTATTTTTAAGAAGAAAGTCATCACTTGGCAATGAAGACAATGAACCTCCATCATGACAATGCACATATTCATAATTCCGAAAAAGTTTAACATAATAGGGAAGATAATATATGACATGTGGAGTTTTGTTGAACATCTATTTTATTGAAGTTCTGATAATGATGCATAATCGTTTGATAAAATGTATAGCACATTAGGAAATGCGTCACTTAATTGCCAACAATGTAGTAATGTTCAATCCTACTGTTACTCATTGGTTAAAGTTACATTTATATAATTTTTATTAACGCGTAAAGTTATCAATTAAAAAGTTAAAGTCAAAGTTATCAATACAAAATACATTTGCGAATTCTTGTAAAATATTGCACACAATGTAATTTCAATTTCTTACGCTACTTAGCATAATACTTCCTCTTTTCCTACAATTTCATATACCGAATTTAACTTTATTTTTTGTTCGGCAGAGAGTTCCTGGTCGGTGTTTCCCCACAAATAGTTAAAGCAGCCAAACCATTTAGTGAACCCTCTCGCTTGGCAATTGAAGCAGGCGACACCATTGCCATTATTGATGGACGCCCCGAACTAAAACTCATCAAAGGACAAAACCAAAGAACTTTCGATATTGGAATCTTTCCACGTCATATTCTCGAGAAAACCAAACAAACCAACAGTGATCTCATACGACCCATGCATGAAAGTCTTCGAGCCACAGGCCATTCGGGCTCTCCCTTTGGATTTTGCTGGGGTGGTGCTGGCACAATGGCCACTGGCAGCAGTGAAATGCATGCGGAGAGAGCTCGCAAAGCTGCTTCTCTACAGGCCCAATCCATGCAGCAATTACATCATGCTAAAGAACGCAAATCAGTAGTTAATAAGCAATTTTCTTACAACAAGTTGGTCAATGAAAGGGCTGCGGATATGCAACAGCAGCATCAATCGATGCAGAGTGCGGGAAGCAAAAAGAAGGGCCCACAGAGACCACCGCCGCCCCAACAACACCAAGGGCACCAACAAGAAGGTATACTCATAGATATATCCCCAGAATTTGGTGGTGTTGGTCCTCCTCAAGCTACTCAACCCCCCTCACTACACTTAGGCGAAAGTTCTTCTATGCATGTTGACAATTCTTTTTGTATACTCGATGCTCCAATTGATGTCCCTACCGATGGCGAAGTAGACTTTTTGGAAAATGACGGTGTAACGTCAGTAATGCCTCACACCCCAACATTGACGGCGCAAACACAAACGCAGTCACAGACACAATTTGAGTTTGGTGTCTCTCCCTCACGTTTGCAGCCGCCTCCATATCAAATGCCACCTACGTATTCGAATACTTTGGAATTTGCACATCAGCAACCGCAACGTGATCCTTTCGATACCAGTAGAATAAATGTAAATGGTACTAACGCAAATGCGTTGAATGCAACCAATGACGATATTAATGCATTATACTCGAATGTAATGAAAATTCAACAACAGCCACAGCAACAACCGCAACAGGATACTCCTTTAAGGTAACTTAAAAATGTTCAATATTTTGCAAAATAGAAGTTTTTGTGATGTAATTTATTAAAATTTGAATATCAAGCAGTCTAGAGTGAATTTGATGATGAACCTGATATATAATACAGATAGAAGATGATAGTATAGAAAATTTACGATGGGCATGCTATATGTGGCAGTAACTATGATAGTGGTCCAAGTGCCATTTAATTCATGTTTCACATGATTTTTTGTCCTAAACAAGAAAATGTCTTCGTGGAAGTTTGCTGTAGCAGCGTTGAAAGTTTGACTTTTAACTTATTTACTATCTGCTTTTGGGTATACTTTGCTAACTTCGGTTTGAGCCATTTCGATAGAAATGATAACGCCGTTGCTAACTTCAATTCCACTCGCAATAACGTTGTTCCTTTCTCTCTGATCAGGATGTACAACGCTGAAAATGCCACATTTTGCCCACAAACAACATAGGGCGTCCTATCACAACTGTTTGTAAAAACATCGTAAACTTCAGAGTGAAACCACGCATTTTGTTGTGCGATCCCTAAAGCATGAGCGGCTGTTCTCTAGTCAATGACCTTTCAGCGGTTGGAAAAGCCAGGCAAATCGCATAGTTAGTAATCCGTGATTTGGAAGCCATTTGGAATTTGTATCAAACCAAGCATATATAATGTATGAACAAAAATGGGAAATAAACATATATTTTACGACTCTGACTTTAGCATGGTACAAATTCAGGCTCTGATTCCTGACATATTTCTCAGCCTCCGACTGCGAGATTTCAAATTCATCGCATTAAATATCTCCATAATATACCTATAGCTTAATTTTAATGTTATCCAATGACATTGTAGTGGAGAAACTATCTAATTAACTACCTCTACAGATCTATTGAAAAATCTGTTCATCTACTGATACAGTTACATGGTTCTATATAATAGAATAATCGATGGTAGACTAGAAGAAAATCACATTTCCAATAAAATGTCAGATGAATATAATTCAACGAATTTCCTGCTACCCATTTATTACGGAATATTTTTCTTTCGAAACTTTTGAAACTTTCTAAATGCTTAGTTTTATTTTTTTTTTTTATTTTTTCCCGATTCACCTCAATTATCAGGTGCGTTTTTATACCTTTTGCATGGCTTATTTTAACAAAGATGTTGATGATTTGAACTTTTCTCAATTTCCCTTTATGATAATTCTCCGCGGAAAATTGGTGTAGGACTAATTGTTTATGTTTTATTTATCATTATTTCTATACATGAACCTGATATATAATACAGATAGAAGATGATAGTATAGAAAATTTACGATGGGCATGCTATATGTGGCAGTAACTATGACAGTGGTCCAAGTGCCATTTAATTCATGTTTCACATGATTTTTTGCCCTAAACAAGAAAATGTCTTCGTGGAAGTTTGCTGTAGCAGCGTTGAAAGTTTGACTTTTAACTTACTTACTATCTGCTTTTGGGTATACTTTGCTAACTTCGGTTTGAGCCATTTCGATAGAAATCATAACGCCGTTGCTAAATTCAATTCCACTCGCAATAACGTTGTTCCTTTCTCTCTGATCTGGATGTACAACGCTGAAAATGCCACATTTTGCCCACAATCAACATAGGGCGTCCTATCAGAACTGTTTGTAAAAACATCGTAAACTTCAGAGTGAAACCACGCATTTTGTTGTGCGATCCGTAAAGCATGAGCGGCTGTTCTCTAGTCCATGACCTTTCACCGGTTGGAAAAGCCAGGCAAATCGCATAGTTAGTAATCCATGATTTGGAAGCCATTTGGAATTTGTATCAAACCAAGCATATATAATGTATGAATAAAAATGGGAAATAAACATATATTTTACGACTCTGACTTTAGCATGGTACAAATTCAGGCTCTGATTCCTGACATATTTCTCAGCCTCCGACTGCGAGATTTCAAATTCATCGCATTAAATATCTCCATAATATATATGTAGCTTAATTTTAATGTTATCCAATCACATTGTAGTGGAGAAACTATCTAATTAACTACCTCTACAGATCTATTGAAAAATCTGTTCATCTACTGATACAGTTACATGGTTCTATATAATAGAATAATCGATGGTAGACTAGAAGAAAATCACATTTCCAATAAAATGTCAGATGAATATAATTCAACGAATTTCCTGCTACCCATTTATTACGGAATATTTTTCTTTCGAAACTTTCTAAATGCTTAGTTTTATTTTTTTTTTTTTTTATTTTTTCTCGATTCACCTCAATTATCAGGTGCGTTTTTATACCTTTTGCATGGCTTATTTTAACAAAGATGTTGATGATTTGAACTTTTCTCAATTTCCCTTTATGATAATTCTCCGCGGAAAATTGGTGTAGGACTAATTGTTTATGTTTTATTTATCATTATTTCTATACAGAAAAATTAGGTATTGTGTCCTTTAATGTAATGTAATGTCAGGCCAAATGCGAACGAACTTTATTTCGAATTACTTTGTTCGTTCATCTTTTCAGAAATACTTCACTACAAAACTCCAATTACATTAGTCCAGCTGCCCGCAAAAGTCTTTTCGGAGTAACCAGCGCCACAGCTTCCATTAACTCTCTAACAGGAAACAAAGAAAATATACCTCAACTAACTTCAGAAACTACTCAAAACAATCTTCCGAATCTTAGACAATATGAATCCACAAACCCACAAACCATTGCTCTTTCAGCTGCTGAAGATTCTGCACTACAGAAAAACTTAAGCACTCTGTCATTAGAGAAGGCAACCACAACATCAGCACCATCATCAGTGAATGAATCGCAAGTGATGTTAGATAAAAGCTTTATAGCTGAATTGGAAAAGGATATGTACTCCAATAAGGGGAAAAGTGATTTCGAACGCAATTCCGCACAAATGTATGCCAACAAAGAGGCAGTGTTCAAACAGAACCTGACACCGCTCAAGAATTCAGCAAGTGCGCATTCTAACCAATCGAGTCCCTCATCTAATAATGGTGCTTCACCCAAAATGCATAATGCCGAAAGACAAAGTCAATACAGCAGCACAATGTACGCCGTTCAGGAAACTCAAAAACCCAACAATTTGGAGAACGCAGCGGCTGCCACCTCAAGCACGCAGAGTGTGGTAAATCGTATTTGGTACGAACGAGTAGCCAATCAGTCAGAGTATTATGCTCAACCCGCAGCCGAAAACATCTACTCGAATCAAGGAATATATCAGGCTACCCCTGCGGCCGCGGCCGCATCGTCTACCGACGCCAATCACAGTTTCGTAGCTATATCGAATCGAGTTGTTGTAGCACCTAAGCCCAACAATCAAATGTACACCTCCTCAGCTTCGATTTATGGCAGTGTAATGGGCCACAACATGTATGATTCGGTAGCCCCGACCCCTTCCACCTACTACGGACAAGTGCCTTTAAGTCATTTGTCCAACGCCACAAATGGCCAAATTTATTCTAATGGATCTGCAACTGGCATCCCTGCCCAACCTGCCATTTATGATGAAGTAACGTTAGATGATTACCTACGGCCACATCGACCTGCGCCTTTAGCTCCACCCCAGCTGTCAGCTCAACAAATACAACGGCGTTTGGAAAAACTGAAGAAACAGCAGGAAGCTCAAATGGAGGGCAGTAATTCGTTGTACGCCCCCGTGCCGGCTGAATACGAAAGAGAACTTCTGAAGCTGCAGCAGATGATGCAAGATCTAGGACCGAATGCACAGGAAATTGATGTACGCAATGCGTTGAGAGCAGCTAGTGGCGACACGACATTGGCAGTTAGACATTATAAAATTGATCAACTATCAAGGTAAGGTTAACGACAACTGATGCGTTGTGGAAGATGTCAGATAATGCATACAAATTAACGCTCATAAATATTTTGAAAAATTTCATATAAAAACTTACTGCTTCCGTTCTGAAACAATTTTAAAATTTACTTGAGGAGATATTTGTTCGAAATTAATTTAATTTTTCGTTGAAATCGTTACAATTGCCCCTGATTGTTTGTTCATTCCTCTTCTGTGCCCTCGATCAGGTGAGATCAGAAATATTTAAAGTCGTCATTTTTATTGGTGATCGAGAAAGTTCCCAAGAATGTTGTCTAACCTGCGTGCGTAATGGAACTAAGGCTCAAACACATGATAGGTAAGCCAACAGTCCGAGTTGCCTTAGTGACGAAACAGATGAACCAGAAATGAACCACCTACGACAATACAAAATTTTGGAATGTAGGGTGATGTATTGGAGCATCGAGTATAAAACATATGATAATGTGGAGAGACAACACTTCTTAGGTGTTATAGTCCGTGGAGTATATTATGTAGAAGTATTGCGGTGTTGAGTAGAAAATATAGCGCACTAGTAGGCAACTATCTTCCTGCTGCAGAAGTTCTAGAAAAAGATGAAAAAAAGAAACACAAAGAAAACGTAACGTGATTAACGGGACTGGAAGATGCAATAGAACTACCAAGATTTCTAAAAAGACAATCTGTGAGAAGTTATATTTTTTTTTGTCGTATTTTCTTTATAAGGCGGTTTCACCATAACTTCGTCAGCTAAACGCTGCACTAAATTACCACAATATTTGCTGTTGGTGGTTTCTCCTTTTCTGAAGACAGTCAATAAAAATAATCCCATAATCCCAAAAAAAAAAAAAACAAAACAGACGCCATCCATCGTTTCCTGCAGATGGACCCATCTTCGTCTTCTTTGGACACCGTTCTCCCATTACAGTACATTGTTCTGACTATTCCTTTGTCTCAGGTGTGAACTGGTGAACCCATGTTTCATCCATGGTTATAAATCGATGCAAAAATTCGGCTTTGTTGCAGCGGAACGCTGTCAAACACTTCACGCTGTTTTTGCTTTATTGAAAGTAAGCGCGGCACCGATTTTGTGCACAGCTTTCTCATCTTCAAATCTTCTGTTAATATACAACGTATGACGCATTTTGAAATGTCTATCATTTCAGCTAGCTCACGGATCTCCGGCCGATGATCATCTAATACCATTTTGTGGATTTTCTTAACGGTGCCTGACACATCAATTGGTCGACCCCTATGGCGTTAGTCTTGGCAGTTCGTACGACCTCGCTTAAACCGGTCGTAAAAACAGTCGTAAACGAAGGAGCAGAATCCCTCGGAGTAGAACCCAGCTCCTTTCAAATGGAAATATTGAATTACATAACGGTGTTTAATTTTTTCCACGTTTACAAATTCATTGAGATCGTTTAATTTTGATGGCTCAAATAAAAATACTAAACAAAGTGTCTTCCACTTTTTGCACTTTTTAATGCAGTTTTCGAAAAAAGAATATGTATAGAAAACCCTCCCCGTTTTGCAGCACAACCCATTCCCATCACAAGTTTTCGTTTTCCCTGTACAGGTTTATGTGTTCAAGTTCTCCCTAATAGCTGCCTTGAGCGTTTTGTTTCTATAAGCTTGCACAGCTCTTCAAACACAAATTCAGCTTCTTCTAATCTAGTGAGTGCTGGTGTTCCCCCTACATTTGCATTTGACAACGAGTAAACCTCTTGGCCCCACCTTCTCTGGATCTCCTTCCAGAGCTTTCCCACAAAGCAGCCCACCTGAATGTCTCAGTTATGGGCGATTTGCTTTGTGTGCTCAAATTCTGCGTTCATCTTGTTTGGACCAAGATCTGTTTGGACTGATATGGTTATAAAAAATTAATTTTTCATCCCAAATTACAATAAGTTTTAAAAAAGGATCATTTTGGTTGCGTTTAAGATATAAACCGCAAATGTTTATCCGCTTTATTTAGTGGATTTCCTTTAGATCATGCGGAGTGCAAATAGCTTTTTGACAAAACCGAGCCTTTTCAAATTATTTTTATTGTCTGCGTGTGTTCTGCGCTTTCTTGACTCAGCAACGGTTATAATTTTGTATTCATCAGTATTATTTGACCGATCGCTTTAACGGTTATATTTGAGCGTGAAATTTCCACAACTGAATTTAAACCAATTTTGCCACGTGCGTTGTGTTATGACATACAAACCATACATGTTACAAAAGTATTGGCGTATTTTCTGAAAAAAAGGAACAAAATATAGCGAAAATACCCCTTTGCGCCTCCATATTTACAACACGATTTAAAAGTTAAATGACCACTGGAAATGTTGCGATAAATGACAAATTCTAACTTGAAATTTCAGATATATCTGTGGCCACAACCCGTAACAGCCTAACTTGGGTTAGGACACAATTGAGTTATTAGCACCATCGTATTCAGCGTATCTAAATTTATTTGCTCTAAATTTTTCATGTTTGTATCTCTCCTAGGAAGGCAATTAATCCTAAAAAACCTAATAGCTTAAGTTATTTTTCTAAATGACTGTTTTGGCATAACTGCCTAAGTCAATTTAGGATTACCAACAAATATAAACATTATTTTTTCATCATTGCCTAAATCAATTTAAGTCGTTAATCCAAAAAAATAAAGAAACAATTTTATTTTCCTAACTTGAGTTAAGCTCTTATTCCGAATTACAATTTTGTTTTTTGATAAACATAAATTGAGTTAAGGTCTTTCTCCAAACTTAA
>JAHXMU010000736.1:733563-767517 GCA_019455685.1 Philornis downsi | reverse complement strand
TGGATCCTATATTGATAAATGTTTTATTTAAGTTCGGCAATTATGTATGGAATACAATATCAGTAAATGTCCGCCTCTGTTAGCCTCACAAATGCGAGCCCTTTTCAGCACATTTTTCATTACATTCTTACACATTTCACACGGTATTTAATTAATTTCATCACGAATATTTTGTTTGACTTACCCAAGCGTTTCTGTTTTGTTTGCGCAAACCTTACTCCTTACTTACTTACATCTCCACAAAAAGAAGTCCGGAGCAGTCAAATCAGGCGACCGTGGAGGTCAATCAATATCACCATTTCTTGAAATAATCTGTTGCGGAAAGAGATCTCGCAGTAATTCCATTGTAATCCTGGCTGTATGCGATGTAGCACCGTCTTGTTGATACCACATGTTAATCAAGCCCAAAGCATGCAGTTGTGGCATTAAAGAGTTTTCAATCATATCACGATATCGCTTCCCATTGACAGTCACCGTTACGCCGTTTTTAGTTTCAAAGAAGTAAGGTCCAATAATTCCTCCTGACCAAATTTCACATCAGATTGCCACTTTTAATGGATGCAAAGGTGACAGAAGAATAATTTGAGGGTTTTCCATTGCCCAGAACCGACTATTCTGTTTATTCAAATATCCATTCAAATGAAAATGTGGCTCACTATGATTTTTTCGTGAAAATCGGGGTTGCCATGCGCGAGCTGTAACATCCTATTGGCATATGTACGGCGGCGTAAATGGTCTTGTGGAAGAAGCTCTTGTGTCAACTGAAACTTAAATGGAAACAAATGCAAATCCTGGTGCAAAATGGTAGCCAAAGTTGTTCTTTGAAGATCAAGCACCTGAGCACGGCGTCGAATTGAGGTTGATGGATTGTTTTGAATACTTTCTTGAGCACCAGTAATGTTTTCAGCTAATCTTGCAGTACATTGGGGTCCATACCAGGCCCTATCAGCTACAGACCCTCTTTCTTCGAAATCATTTACTACACAATAAATAGTGCGTCTTGTTGGCACGTTGTTTCTCCCAAAAATTTCACGTAACTTTCTCATAGTCACAGTAATCGATGATTGATTTTGATAAAATGTTTTAACGATTAAAACACGTTGGTTTATCGAATATTTTTCCATAATAAATTTGCCACGTCTCTACTTCACGACTGCCAAATATGAACTGTCAAGACTAGTGTTTATCAAAATGGCGGCAAAACAAAGTAGTATACCTTCCCGACGGGCACCCTGTACCTTGAGAATAGCAGCTGTTATAAAGACAAAAAGAAAACTGGCACATAAAATGTATAAAGGCACATTTTATACATTTTAATAATACGATTTCATTACTACACTAAATAAAAACCTGAACTAAATTTAGGTTGAAAATATATTCAAAATAAGTATACCAAATCAGGTCAATACTAGTACATTTTGCTTGAAACGGCTAAGTGAAACTTAGATTAACTAAATGTTATTTGATTCGAGAACGCTTGATAATAGTACGTACTTAAAACAAGTACGAATAATTTTCTTAGTTATTTTGAGTTATTTGAGGCATTTTGCGCCATATGAAGATCAATTTTACTCAATTTCAATTCGTTGAATTGGAAAAAATGCTGGTACAAGTGTATTATATCTGAGGGGAACTACTTTGAAGGAGATGGAATAGAAATTGATGAATAAATAAATATTTTTTTGAGAAAAATAAAAATTCACCATATTTTTTGAACACACCTCGTAGAACATAAAATATTTATTATTTGCTCACATATTTTGTATTGTATTGCCTTTAGAGTAAGTACATTTATTCCAATATCCATCATAATCCAATCACCAAAACATTTTCAAACGAATTTTCTGGGAAAAATTTCAGATTTTTCCCCAAATTCTATTTTATGTTTTCTATCAACTGAATAATGGTGCTTCGTAGTGATAGTTAAAATTTCCTGGAATTTGTTCGTTTTGCGTCTGATCTTTTGGCAGGATTTGCGAGTTCAACCCATCGTTGGGTTGGCGGGCTCATGGGGTCGCGCATTTTGCGTGCTCGCATTTTACGAGAACTCTTTTTCATATATTGCTACTAGGCGACTATATTGTGCTGAATATGGACTACGGCGAATTAGTGAAGCTCCGAGTACTAACTTAATTAAAAAATGGGTAAAGCGTTTTGAAGAGACCGGTACAACATTTAAACCACAAGCAAATCTTCGCCCAAGAACATCTAGGACCGAAGACAATGTTGAGAGAGTTATGGAGTCAGTACGAAGAAATCCACAAATGTCGACTCGCAAGAGATCGTGCGTCTTACAATTATCGCGACGAAGTTTGCAACGAATTTTAACATTGGATCTTAAACTGCATCCATATAAGCTGCAATTAACACAAGAAATGAAAGAGTCTGACTTCATAGCAAGGCTCGCATTTGCTAATGAAATGCTTAATTGATTTTAAAATTTTGACAATATCCTTTTCTCTGACGAGGCTTATGAATGGGTTCGTAAACCGTCAAAATTGTCGTTACTGGAACAGTGAAAATCCCAAAATCAAACACCAGAAACCATTGCATAGTCCTAAAGTGACAGTATGGGCAGCAATCTCTGGCAGAGGGATAATTGGTCCTCTTCTCTTCGAAAATGCGCGGAGCCAAAACGTCACGGTTAATACAGAACGCTATGTTGAGATGTTGGACGGATTTTTGGCTCCAGAAATTGAAAGTTTAAGAGTAGTGAATTCCAGAACTTGGTTCCAACAAGATGGAGCTACCTGTCACACATCAAATGACTCCATGGCGGTGGTGAAGCAGATGTTCTCTGGCAGACTGATTTCGAAAAGAGGTGATATCCCGTGGCCCCCACGTAGTCCAGATTTGACGCCTCTTGATTTTATTTTGTGGGGATACCTCAAACACAAAGTCTACAGTAATAATCCAAGAAACATCGTTCAGCTCAAGGAGAATATCCGTGGTGAAATGGCAGCCATTACACCAGTATTACTGAAGAAAGTTTTCAATAATTTTCGTTTGCGGTTAGAGAAGTACCGTCGTAGAGATGGTTACCATTTAAATGCTGTTATTTTTAAAAAATAAACTCTATTTATTACTCTACAATGTCTTAGATTTATTTTAACCATACCTTTTGTATTAATTTTTAATCTATTTTTTAAATATGCACGTTCTATTGCGCCACCCTGTATGATACATATTTTCTACCCCTCGGGTGAACAAATAAAAATAGTCTTTTGGTATTTGATAGCCATTTAATTGTTCGGTTTAAATGGACTACAAACGAAACTAATGAAAAGTATGAAAACAAATCTAAGATATTGCATTTTAAAGAATATTTTTTAATTTACAATTTCCCAGTTCCAGGACAGCATAGCTTAATTTTTCATTTAGAGAACAACAGTTGGCATACTATTTAAAGCGATATCAATGGACGAGCAAATCGATATTTTTTTTTTAGCCACCATAATTCGTAAACTTTGTATCTAAGTTTTGCAACATACATAAATTGAAATTGGTCAAAATCTAAAGAGTGGGGTTGGTAACCCTGAACAAAGTTTTATATTTAATTCATGTCCAAATACTACAGCGCCATATGTATTTGATTGTAGATTGGAATCACCTGTTACTTATCATCCAATGTCATCAACATGGTAATGAAGGAGCCAGCCGTTTTGTAAACCTTTAATGCAAATATCAAATATTAATACTGCAAATAAGGTTTTAATATTTTGTTATTACCCATAAAAATAATCTCAAATCAGCCTGAAAGAATATTCCATTAATATTGCTAGGTTTTTGGGCTCTCATTAAAGGCAGCAATAATAGTTTCTTCGATTTCATACTCAGATCCTGCCAATGGAAATGTTCATAGATAGCGACAGCCACAGAGATACTCTGAAAACAAAATGTTCAGAATTAAGAAAAGTGTTATTGTTATGATTATTTTTAATCATCTTTTCCAATACTCAAACTAAATATTAAATAAAAATATTAAATATTAAATATGGAAATTAGCAGTTATTGATAATATACCAAATCTCACATTTAAAAAAAAAAATAAAAAAATAAATTATAATTAAATAAAGTATAAATTATATTGAATCAGATACATACATTAAGTATAAACCTCGAAATATTCCAATAACTGACTCGTTTTGAAATTTTAACTTAAAGGAAGTTACAAAAAAATATCTAAAATTGTTCGTTTTTATGATATCATCAATTTGGATTAAACAAATTGGGATTCTTTCTCATTATTATTATACAACAAATCACACATTTTACCTCTGCACGAATAAAGTGGAAATTTTACGCTTCTAACTAATCTTAATTTCTGATGCCAAACACAAAAAACAAAAAAGAATATAAGAACAAATTTTATAGTTTCGAAGAAACCGTAAAAAAAAAAATAAATTATAAATAAATAAATTATAAATTACATTGAAGCAGACACATACATTTAGCATAAACCTGGAAAAATTCCTATAACTGACTGGTTTTGAAATTTTAACTTTAAGGAAGTCACAAAAAGAAAAAAATTCTCTGAAATTGTCTTTTTTATGATACCATTAATTTTGATTAACCAAATCGAGATTCTTTCTTATTATTATAATTTTTTTTTTTGTTTTAAGGCATTTGAAACTAAATCGAATGATTTGGAAGAGAAAATAATTGACGTCTCGAACCAAGTTTTGCATGTACTCTTCACTAATGATACCTATTTAAGAGTGACTATTGCGGAAGCGAAATCTTTGGTATCTTGATAGAGAGTAGAGGAAAAGCTTATTGGTAGGAAGCTGTATCTATTATGGTCAAGATCTAGAACTTTGCTGTATTAATTCCTTTCATTCGAAAGAGATTCGATCTTTGTATTACGAAACTTGTTCAAACGATAGCATTTACGGAATTGGTAAAAAAAGTTGTTAAACGTAGTTAATCCTTCCTTCCCAAGAATTGGAAAATGAATTTTGTAAAGTAAATTAAAGTATGAATTTGAAATTGAATTGAAAAATGAATTTGATAAAGTAAATCATACTATTCTTATAAAAATTGTATATCATAAACTCACCCACCCGATCTTGCACCCTTTGTCCAGCATAGCAGTATAACTTCATTTGCAGCGTTACGGCGAACAGGAAGCTTAAATGAAATAGTTGGGCACCTTTGGCGAATTGATAAGCCAAACAAGCAATTTGCATACAACTAATGGCAAATTTTACAAAGACCAACGAGCTGTATATCTCATTGAACATATCTATTAATTCGATAATGCGTAGGTGATACACCACACAATCCATAATAGATCTATGAATCTCTTCCTCAGAGATCCGTCCATCGGCATTACCAACAGCTTTTGAGGCGGTGGATTTCAAGCGTAAGTTTAAAATTTGAAATTGCGCAGAAATATTGTATGTAATCCAGGAGAAGAGACAGTCGGTCGATACGTTGCCATTAATAACGTAATAACCGCCAGCACACTGCCATATCCAGATTATAAAATAGCCCAAGTAGGTTCTTGTATCCACAAAGAAGCTGGAAAAAATAAGTCATTGTTAACATATTTATTTTGTTACAGTATAATCCAAATAAACTTAACCGCTATAAATAGAAAAAAACTTATTTAAAACCAATTATAGAAATTTCGGGATTGACTTCCACATATCTCGTCCGTGCAAAAAATCGAGGTGTGATCAAAAAATAACCGCTATTTTCAATTTCTTTCAATAAGTATTTATTTATTCATAAATTTCTATTTTATTTCCTTAAAGTAGTCCCCCTCGGATATAATACACTTGTGCCAGCGTTTCTTCTTATCCTCGAAACACTTCTAAAACGCGCTTTTTGGTATCGCCAACAGCTCCTGTTTCGATTTTTCTTTTATCTCCTCAATCGTAGCAAAACGCTTTCCTTTCATCGGTGTTTTCAGTTTTTGGGAAGAGGAAAAAGTCAGCGGGGGCCAAGTCCGGTGAATACGGTGGTTGAGGCTTGCTTGCGGTTTTGTTTTTGGCCAAAAACTCACGCACAACCATCGATGTGTGAATTGGTGCATTATCGTGGTGCAAAATCCATGATTGGTTTTTCCACAATTCTGTGCGTTTCTGACGAATTGCTTCGCGCAAACGACGCATAACTTCAAGGTAGTGTTCCTTATTGATCGTACGACCTTGTGGCAAGAATTCATGATGTACCACGCCATTGCAATCGAAGAAAACAGGGAGCAAAACCTTCACATTTGACCAAACTTGACGCGCTTTTTTCGATCTTGGCTCTTCTGGACGCTTCCATTGAGATGATGGACTTTGGTTTCAACGTCATAGCCATACACCCATGATTCGTCACCAGTTATGACCTTTTTGAGGAAATTTGAATCGTCGTTGACGACGTTCAACAGCTCCTGAGGGATGTCCATGCGACGTTGTTTTTGCTCAAAATTTAGCAATTTTGGAACAATCTTCGCTGCCGCACGTTTCACGCCTAAAACATCCGTAAAAATTGTTTGTCATGAGCCGAACGATATGCCAACATCATCAGCAACCTCTCTAATAGTAATTCGACGATTACCCAAAATCATTTTCTTCACTGCTTCAATGTTTTCATCGGTTGTTGACGTGCTCGGGCGACCAGGACGAGCATCGTCATTGATATCTCCTCGGCCTTCCTTAAACCGGTTATACCACAATTGAACTTGTGTTCTGCTCATAGTAGACTCGCCAAACGCCACAGTCAAGAGATTTGAGAAATTATTTGCTTGTAGGTGGTGAACTAAAAGAAATTAAGATTATTAATTTCAATTCAATATAAGTATATTTGGGAAGCTGTGATGCTTACCGCTTGAGCTGTGCAGAGTAATGGTATGGTATGGTATAGTAGTTACAAGTGTAATTTCTGGCTTTCGTTAAATATTATCTGACATTTTCCTTATGAACAATTCACAATATCTTTACCCCAAAAAGGTCAAAAAGTATAAAGTACAATTTGATTTAATCTTATATTAGTTATGTTCATGGAACGTTTGCAAATTCATTTTAAATTCATTTTTAATAAGTTTTGATAAAAAAAAGATAAGTATAAACATTATTTTTATTTATACAAGTATAATATATCGAATATGGTGAGTATGGTGAATATCAAATATTGTAGCGTCGCATGGATCATAAGCTGTGTAACTTATATACCGATATATACATCGTCGTGATCGAACGCTTCAAAATATAGTGATTGCATTTACTGTATCACGGACGGACCCAACTATAAGTTTTAGATAATGAAAGAAGAGGCCAGCCTCAACTCCCTTCGTGTTTTGAAACCGGCGCAAAATTTGGTGTAACAAACCGTAGAAGAAGCGCACATATAATAGCGCTTATTATAATTTTCTGCGTATGGCTTATATTAGCTAAAAATGTCTGTATTATTTGCAATTTTATCTAATAAGTAAGTATTATTTACACGTGCGCATTCTAAATTGCATTGTTTGTAACTTTTTCTTTGCTTTTGTACTCCCAAGTCGTCCCTAAATGTCATCTTTTAAATGAATTTTTGTCGTATTGAACTTTGTCCTCACTGGCATAATTCCTAATGTAATATCAGTTGAGCCTTTTTCTTAATTGTTAATGTCAAAACGATTGGAAAATTTTATTGTTGTAAATTGAATTGCCATTTTTATAAAATAAAACGGCACTTGCCAAGTAATATCGAAGCCAACCGGACTTATAATTTTTATCGAATCGAATTTGCAATTTAAATAGCCTTATCTTATCCTTAAATTTGATCTATAAAACAATAGATTTACAGGAATCAACTTACGTTCCTTTTAAGGGTATTTCCAGTGTGGCCCAAAAGCCATCACCCCGCCAGCTATAATACGCAGAAACCACAAATGGTGAGAAAAGAGCCAACCATCCTGTGACAAAGACGATGGCATAATAAAACGAAGAAAATTTATAATCCTTACGGTTTTCTTCGGCAATTATTTTTAACTCTTCACCGCGTCCTAGAAGGAAAGACCAATCAGTAACTGTACTATTAGATGACGTCTAACAAGCCCCCAGATATTTAGTATACCTTGTAAATTCCACAACCATATCTTGCGGACCAATTTCACAATTTTCTCCTTATTCCACATGAATAGTATGAATTTCATTACCGATAGAGATGATTGCCACACTGGCGACAGAGCATTCGTTACTTGCATTAGGTCGTTCTTGTACTCACTGGCATAGATGACCATGGAAAACAACAGCGTGAATATGCTCAGTGCGGGTGCCCACGAAAGAAATCGATTAAATATAGTACGTTCTTGGGATGTTGGATCTGTACCAATGCAAGCGTAGCTGAGCCGCTGAGCAGAGAAGTAATGTTTGACACCCGGTTGCGGGGGCAAAGCATCTGGTGCTTTTGAGGCCATTATCGGACTAAACTGAGTTTTTCGAGAGTCAAAGACAATCTAAGTTTTCATCAACGAAGGGCGTCCTTTTAAATCAAATTATTTAATGATATGTCGATAAAATAATCATTAAACATTTAGTAAATATAAAAATTTGGTTTATGGTATTTTTCATAATAAATGGATGGGTGTTGAATTGTTTTGTGTGACATAAACTTCATTTATTAAACACAATTGATATTATTTAACAAAATATTAGTAGAAATAACATATCATTACACGATTGTCCGTCCATGTGAGCGTTTTGTGATGTAGTGGCAGTGACAAGTAAACACATGGAACGCACATATGTTTAGTAAATTATCTGAAATACCCCTTTTCTGATTACTGCAATTGTGGAAAATCACAGGTTTACCTACTATTAACTGTTGGTTAGCAGTACCCCAAATTGTAAATAAATATTGTTGAAAACACAGATTTTTATACGTCCTGTGAACTATGACCATGGCTTCACCCGGAGGAATGAGGGTATATACCATTTGATATGGCAAAACAGAAGCAGCCAAAGGAGAGTGCTTAAAGTACCAAGAATCGTGTGCCCAAATACGTTTAATAACTCTATTAGGCGATTGAGCGATTACAGTCTGATAGGCGGGCTGGCTGACTTGTTGGTGGGCACGATAACTGCTGTAAATCTTTACGCAACTTCGTAAAACTCGCCACAGCTTAATAGTTTCCCATATTATAGCCAGTGATTGCAACTGGGCTACATCGGGTTTACTACTTTTTGTATTTCGCATATGAATTGTACGATTTTCTGATATTCTAAACTTCAGCAACCCAAATTTTTGTTAGTTGTATTGTTTCATAATTACTGGTAAAATTTGAAAAAATCGACCAATTAACAACACCCCCTTCTGGTCATTTCCCCTATAAACGACCAATTTATCCAATATATTCCAATTTGTTGGACTAAATTTAGTAAAAATTTGGCACACGTAAAGCGTTTGCCAAAATAGAGACTGAGAACGGAAAGAGAGCACTTATGGTAGTACCTCCCATACAATATTGGGCAATTTTTCGAAATTCGATCAATCCTCTTTAATTTCTAACTAGTCGGCTGAAGTAATGTACGTTATTACGAGTATTTTACAGTTCTATTACATTGTTTTACAGTTCTCTACAATCTCGACCAAGTAGTCCAGTGCCTTTTGGTAAATCCCACATGAATAACCGATTGAACTCTTATATGTTTCTCTCCATATCTTCAAATTTGACAGAACTTGGCTGCTTCTACATTCTCAATCGCATCGCAAAACTTGTTAAGTTTCTCCAATAAAATACACGCCTTTTCGATACAATTTCCAAATTTTACACTGGCCTACATTAATATTGCAATTCGTTGCTATGATGTGTTCTGCAAGAGCGAATTGAATTTAATTTTACAAAAGTTATAAAATATTGCAATGTATGCTTTTGGGGTGGATTAATTTTTCTTCCCGCTCCGATCACTTTATTTACAATAAGATTCATCTCAGAAATTGGTGTACAATTTATCATTGTGCTGTGGCAACAAGAGTTTTAAATATATACAAATATTTAAAATTGTAAAGGATTCATAAAATAATACTAAATGTCCTACAGCATTTACTGAGATCTGCAAGTTCCAACGACCACCACCGCGGCCATTGCTTGCCCCTGGCTTCACCCCTGGGACATGAGGTCTGTAGCGAGTCATTCAGAGCCTTTGTGACCTGTCCCACAGAACGCTCGATGTTCTCGATGTTCCGGGCATTAATGTCAGGCAACCTCGAAAAGTTCCTGTTAATTGCTTCCCTATACTTATTCATGTCTGCTTTCCTGATATTCAGTGGAAAAACAGTCTTTTGAGCACTTTCCAATCCAGTTAAACAGTTTATTCTGCAGGAGCTGTAGGGATGAAGAGGAGGAGGAGTCCATGGAACACCTTCCCTGCAATTGCCCCTAACTGGCGAACAGGCGGTGAGCAACACTGGGATCTGATTTCTTAAAGGACCGAGGAGATCTGGACGATATACCTATAGATATTGTCCGATTTAAGAGCTTCCTGAGAAGCTCAGGATGGTTCAACGGGGGAAACTAGGGACATCCATATCTCTAGTTTCCGTGGCATCACAATAGACTATACAGTCTGAGTGAGTCTGTCTATTCAGACTGCCACACTGCCTTAACCTAACCTATGTTTAATTGATGGTACGAAGTGGGCTGTTAAATCAATGTGATATGATTATTAAGTAATTAAAGAGGACGTACCGAACGTTTTCAAATCTAAATTGTTCAGTATGTTGATAGAATCTAAGTGAAATTATACGTTTGGTATTTTAATATTTAATTGAGTAATAAAATGCCATTGAAACCAAAAAGGAAAACAGTTCCTCTTGTTTTTGTATTTGACAACAAATAGGAAAACATTTATTAAGGATTGGTCAACAACAAATACATTTTTATAGCCTAATGGAATCATATTTAATTTGATTGGAAACAAAAAATTAAAAATGCAATGCGATGGTGTCTGCACTAAAATTTGAAAATAGTTTATAGACATCATAAACAGTAAGTTTAAAATAGGCAGGTAAGGTAGCCTTAAATTTAGTAGTGCCAAGTCCGGATAAAAAATATTATTTCAAAGTTGTAGTTTTCACAAAGATATCTTTGCTTATAAGAAATAACAACTTAAGTGGAGTTAAGACAAAAACGGTTTTTTTTCTTAATACTGTTGTCCTTATTTAGACATAAACTCTAACCCAAAATTTGGCAAATTTCACAAGTTCGCAAACTTTCAAAACCGCGATTTTTGAAAAATTACTTAATATCTGCAAATATTGATATAATCGAGAATAGGTCTTTTTTACTATTACTGTTTATATCCCTAAGGCGCACATTGCTGTTTATTCGTGATTTCAAAATTCTGTATATTTCGAAGGCTATAACAAATTCCTATAATAACGATTTTTTCAAAAACGTTCAATATCTCAAAGTAAAGATAGTTTTGTTTTTTTCTTGTCAGCACAGATCTCATTATATCCTTATATGACATGAGAAAAAGTGTAGTACATAGAAGAAGGCTTGTTGCATCCTAGATATGTTAAGAATGAACTTGTTCCAGCACTTTTCCCCATGATTTTTTAATCTAAGAATTTGACAAAAATAATTATTACGTCTTTGATTTTGAATTCGTTTACTGTTTAAGAAAAAAATCGTTCAGTCCTAATATTTTATACTGCTTAACATAGCCTATAACATAGGACCAATGTTCACCACTCCTTCTAGTAGCATCTATTCAAATAGTAAATGTCATCCTAAAATAGGGGTTTTGTCGTAACTTTGGGAGTAACAGCAATAACTCACCCAAAAAATGTTCGGTTTTCCGAAATTTGTATACCTTTACCCGAAGGAAAGAAGAAGGAAAGAAAATTGTCCATAAATATGACATCCAGAAGGAAGCGTCTAAGATACCAAATATTTTTTGGTAGACACGATAACAGCAGCAAACTTTTATCAGATTTTAAAGTACCGATCGATTAAAAATACCTCCTCCTAGCTCTCCCCATACAAATTAGCACATATATTCTTTGGTCCATAACTTTCCTTTATCCGCACTAAACTCGCTAGAATTTGGTGCGCATTAAGTACGAGCCTGTTGTTGTTAACACAAGATAGCTGAATGAATGAACGGATTGCATTACCTCTGCCTTTCTTGTATTTCCCATACAAATTGATAAATTTTCTGATTTTAAATCTCTGTAATTTCAAATTAGTTGGCTGTTATATCCTATCCTAACGATCGTGGCACGATGATATTATTAATGCGGAGTTGAACCCGTGACTATGGTTCACATGATCGCAAATTCAACTCCGCACACAACCACTTAACATAGTTTCAGCGGCGGTCACCTCAATGTGTCTAACGAATGCTTTAAGTAGTCGAGTAATCGATGTCTAACAAATGCTTCTCAAACTATAAGGCTTGGAATCGTCGTTAAAATTAAATTCTAAAAATAGAATGCGTGTAAGCTCACCGACTGTGAGAAGCTCTCCCTTTGCTCACTCATGAGATGCAAGGGAGTTTATTTAGTTTAATGTAAAAAATTTATAAATTGTACATTTTAAAATAAGTTTTACTGAGTAACTCCTTCTGGTATCACATACACAAGTCATTGACTTGATCTGTATATTCATACCTTGGTGCATTTTTAGAAATTGCGCCAAATTCATGCATATTTGGCAAGCATTATGCCTCCGATAAACATAGTTATGACAATGAAAATGGACTGCATTGGCATTCTCATACTGGTAATTCCATTACAAATAATCCGATTTATCAAAATTCTCTCTCATTTTCTTCCACTGTAAAGCCTTCTTCTTAGACTTCGGTAATTTAAATTTGTTGTTAATTGCATTTTCTTGTAATGTTTGGCAAAGTGCGGAAAACAATCGGTCGAATAATCGCGCTCTTTCTGGGACTCCCATACAAAAGACCGATTTGACTCATGTATTCTTAAGTGTATAACTTTCAATCGGATGCTCTACATTCAGTCAAATTTAGAACAACTAAAGCTAAAATATAGTTTCAGAATAAAAATAGACTGAATTTTCACATCTCTTCTGGTTGTACCCTAACAAATAATTGATATAATCCACATATTCTTATCCTCATATCTGAATTTTCACATCTCTTCTGATTGTACCCTAACAAATAATTGATATTTTCCATATATTCTCATCCTTATATCTTTACTTCATTTACTTCGAATTTAATAATATTTGACACTCGCCTTGCGCTTAATAAATGTAGCTCTGAGAATGAAAATGAATGGCACTGCCACAGCGCTTCTGGTACCTCCTATCGATAACAGTACAGGTAGATAATAATAGGACGATTTATCGAAATTCGACTAGTCTTTTCGTTCTATGAAAAACAAAAAATTCTCTTCCCACATCAAAATACCAGTTTGTTGCGTGGTGTCATTCGATCGATATTTCTTAGCAATTCGCTTCAGCCTTAATTGTTGTGAAAATATATATTTATTCAAAGATATGTAGAAATATAAACTATAATATTGTGCGAACTGAATGATTAACTATGCTGTTTTCCTATACGCAGACATTATCATTGTCAAAAATGAAGCGGAAGTCCTAAAAACCTGGAAAACCAATAAAATTTAGGCACAAAATTATCTTACAAACAACAAATTTCAATGACTTACCCATAAAAACAAACTTAAATCGGCGATGAACGTCACTCCCAATACTTTAAAGGATTTTTGTGCTCGCATCATGGACACCAGAAGATGTTTTTTTCTCTTCGTATTTAATTCGTGCCATTGAAAGGATTCATAAATAGTTGAGACGATCGACAAACTCTGAAATGTTTATGCACAATGTAAAATTTATATTTATATTTGCTGTGAAACGGCTGTACTTGCCATGTTCATAATCCTGTGTCCGCCCTTGGAATACAACATAAATTGCGTTGCCATTGGTACCAGAAACGAGGCATTGAGTAGAGTTCTTCCAATTTTTCTTCTGCTGGAAAATTGGAAAGTTAAGCAACCAAACTGAATACAGCTGATCCAAAACTTAGTATATACAATATTCTGGCAAATCCCATTGAGACGACTGCTCAGGCCAATACAGTGGCGATGATATTTTATGCATTTGATTATGGTTTTTGCAAATTCTACTTCTCTGTATTTGACTCTGCCTAAGCGATGTTTATTCGCTCCGCATACTAACGTCATGAAACGTAAAATTAGTATACGAAATTGAGCACAGATGTCGCGCGTAAGCTTTAAGCATATTGTTTTCGCATGCAATCTTGCATTGGCGGCTTTAGGCCATCCGATTACGTTTAAAAGGAAGGCAAAAATAAAGGCGCAAATAGAGCTGTGGAGATTCCAAAAGTTGCTGAAATTTAAAACATTAATTTTTCTTGTGTCATTACAAGATCGTAATAAAAAAATTGTAGCATTAAATATTGAGGATAATCGAATGTTGACGTATCTGTACCGTGCCAAAAATATCCGATTTTTTATAATTTGACTCTTTCGTTATGCATTCGTTTACAGAATTAGTGGATAAGAACCCTGGTACTCTGGCATTCCGCACACTTTTGCAACAATGCAAAAGATGTTCGATGAAGTCAGATTATCTGACTGAATTTTTTGTACTGGCTCCCGTATGATATATACGGGATATACGCCTTCATTGATTTATAATGATTGGCAATATTTAAGAGAAATCGACAAAGTAACAGCGGACCTTCAAATGTATCCCTGAAGCCCTTCAAGTGTATGCCATATGAATGCCCAATTTAACGATATATTAGCTTTATATTAATAAAAGCGTAGTATTGATTTCAAACAGATTATCCATATATCATATACACGATAAACTTAGTTCTGACAATGAAAATGGATGGCAATGCTGCACCTTTTCTATTATCTCCCAAACAGATATTGAAATTTTCATTTAGCGATTTTTGCACTGTTTTGTTCTACAGCTTATTCCCATTTCAGTACTTCTCGCATAGAAACCCTCGCAAAAAAAAACTGGGACAGCCGATTTTCATAAACTTCTTTTGAGACGGATTTTTCACCAACAAAATCTCTCACCATAGACAGATTGTAATCACTTGGTGCCAAGACCGGACAATAATGTGATGCGTAGAAACTCCTAACTAAGCTTCTGGAGCTTCTGGCGAGTCACTATGCATGTGTGTGGCCTGGCGTTGACATTATAAAGCGCAACACACGATTGCTTCCTTTAAATGCTTTAATTATTCACCCTGAAGGTTCGAATTAAGAGTTTCTCTGTAATGGAGCAGCTCATAGTAAATAATTCCCTGACAATCCACCGTTTGAGCCGGATCACCGCGATTCGACCGTGCTCATTATTGCTTGACATTATCATAAACGATCCACTTTTTTTCACCAGTCACCATACCTTAATCAGCGATTCGCAAACAGAATTGCGGTCCAAGAGGTTTATTTTTGCGTTAACTCGCGTGGCGTTCACATATCGAGCTCCCTTTCCTATTTATCCTTATTCTAGTAACTTCAAACGGTGCAATGTTCAGCCCCTGAACAATCGTAATAATACTTAGATGGCGATCGAAATTGACGATTTCTATCTTTCGATATTTTCGACAATTGATCTTCTAGAGCTCGGTACGTCTTTGACATAAAAATTTCGAAAAGAAAATTTAACGTTATTGGCTGTACAATACAGTATCAGAACCATTAACACTATTCACATTTTTAGCTTGCGTTTTCATCTTTATCGCAGAAAAGCTGTAAAATATGGCGTATTTTCTTTTTGTTTGAGTTCGTTTTTGACGTAAATTCAAGTAATACTCAGTCAAGCTATCCCAAAACCGTCTTATTTGTTTTTTGAAAACGAAATCGTATCTTTCTAGCCCGATCCACCTATTGAGAAAATAATGAATTTCTTTATATGTACTGTATCTACATTTACATTACAAGGGTGTTCCCAAAATTAGCCGAACTGGCGTGTAGATGGTGCCAGCAGTTTGAACAAAATTATTCCAGTGAAAAGTGGCAACCGTATAAACCAAATATTTTAAGATTCAAGGAGACACGTTGTTAATATTTGTATTTGAGCCATCGAAAGTAAACGAACTCAGTGAATTTGTAAACGTTGAAATAAGTGGAGTAATTCAATATTTCTGTTTAAAAGGCCTCAATTTAACCAATATTAAAGACGAACTAGATTGTACTCTTTTCTGACTGTAAAATATTGGGTAGCAGAATTTAAACAAGGTCGTACAAGCTGCCAAGACTTAACACCGTAGTGGTTGATCAATCGAAGTGTCCATGTCGGACGTGGTTAAGAAAATAAACAAAATGGTATGGGATGATCGTCGGCTGAAGGTGGTTGAGCCAGCTGAAATTATAGGCATTTCAGATTTAGCTTCCCCGGACTTTTTTTATTTCCAAACTTGGAAAAATGGCCCTGTGATAAAAGATTTGTCAACAATGAAGAGGTGGAGTATGCGTTTGATAGCTGTTTTAAAGAGTTTGACAATTCTTGCTACAAACACGGTATAGAAGCTATTGAATATCGTGAAAAAAGTGCTAAGAGCTAAAAGGAAATTATGTTCTTTGTTAGGTCGGCTAATTTTGCTACCGCCCTGATGCTTCTCAACTTTTAGTAATCCCCTTGAAGTAATTTGAAAGCATTAAGATAGCACATCTCGATTTGTAGACTTTGACTGCTCCGCTAAAAATGCATCACTACACGGCAAACAATTAGCAAGAAAAAATAACTTACACTACTTTAAAGTTCATATCCAACAACTGCTGAAAATTGAAATACTTCCAAGCATGTAATCCAGCTATCAAAAATGGTGAGAGCGTAGTCAATATCATGGATACAGTCGCCATACTGAAGTACAGCATTGGAACAACTTGGTCATAGCGATTTTCTTCAACTATAATGTCCATGTCCTCTTCTCTTCCTTAATAAAAGAAAATAAAATCATAAATTAACTGCATAAGTTATGAAATTTCTAAATCTCATTTACCTTCTGCATTTAAGAACCACAACTCACGCACCATGTAAATAATTTTTTTATTATGCCAAATAAAGAGGGAAAACTTGACTATAACTAATACAAATTGCCACAGAGGTGCCAAAATGTTGATCATACGATCAAGGCCATCAATATATTTGCTGAATAACAAAGTGAAGGTTCCACCAAGCGTTACCATATACAGCATAGATATCCAAATTAGATGTCGATTGTATTTTCTGCATATCGAAGAAATTGAATATATCCAGCAATATTTCTGTAACACGAAGTAACAATTAGCCGGTGCTGATTTTGCCGACATTTTTAAGAACTTAATTAACATAGAATTCGTGGACGAATTTCCGTTAAGATTTTAATTATAAACAGAGTAAGATTGTCAATGATTTAAAGAATTTAATATAATTTGCTTTTTATAAAATTGTTTTCAAGCTCGTATATTTAATGGGCCGCCTTTGCAAAGGTCAGCCTCATTTATAGCAGTAGCAATTGCTTAAGTTTAATTGTGGCCATAAACTTGAAAGTACAGAAAGCCGCACGAATGGTGCTACAAACACTAACTGCATTAACTTTTTTTTTATTTATTTATTTATTTATTTTTTTATTTTTTTTTTTTGTTTATTAAAATGAGTGCTTGGGATACCGAAAAAAGGATTTGCATAGCACAACGGTACCATGTTT
The DNA here is from genome assembly GCA_019455685.1 of Philornis downsi. Classification (NCBI taxonomy): domain Eukaryota; kingdom Metazoa; phylum Arthropoda; class Insecta; order Diptera; family Muscidae; genus Philornis; species Philornis downsi. Next base: position 749,872 of record JAHXMU010000736.1, on the reverse strand, counting down.
TTCAGTCCCTCATTTCCGTCCAAAAGGAATTTAGACGGGAGCTTAGCGGCATTTCCCCGAGTAGATGGACCATTTTAAAGTAGGCAAACAAGTTTAGCGAATCTGACCATCGAGATCCATATGTTCAGGGCTTTTTACTTAACACAGATAATTTGTAATTTCCATTCTATTCCATTTTTTGTTTACGCCAAACAATTTTACCAAAGTAACCGATTAAACTATAAATGTGATTACGATGTTAGGGGTTGCCAATACAAAAAAATAACTGGTGGGCCATAAGGGTGTTGGCGGTTTAAATATTCAATTAAAAAAAAATTACGAAGCATAAAAAAAATATGGGAATTTTTAAGACTTAAAAATAATGTTGTCCAAATGGCTTCCCTTGGCTGCTTGACACTCTTGGAACCGAAGTCGCAAATTTTAGAAAACTCGTTGAAAAGTTGTTCTCGGTATTTTGTTACTTTCCTAAATAATGTTCCTATTCAACTGCTCTAAATTGGTCGGATTATTCTCGTAGACTACCGATTTTAGGTAGCCCGATAGAAAATAATCGCATGGAGAGAGATCGGGGCTACGTAGGGGTCATTCAATATCCCCCCTTTTCGAAATGAGTTTTCCAGGAAAAACATTTTTCAGCACCTCTATGGATACCCTAGCCGTATGACATGTGGCCCCATCCTGTTGAAACCACATCCTCGAGGTATTGCCTTGAAGTTCTTGCAAAGCTGGCACCAAAAAGTCTGCTAGCATATTGCAATAATTGTTCGCTCTAACCGTCATCGCATGCCCTCTTTCGTCCTCAAAAAAGTATGGTCCAATAATACCGGTTGACGTTATCCCAGCCCACGCGACAAGCTTAGGGCTGTGAAGTGGACGTTCATGCAAGTGTCGGGGATTAGTCTCGGACCAGAACCGACAATTTTGCTTGTTCACATGACCATTAAGGTGAAAATTGGCCTCATCACTAAAAATCACGTTGTTGAAATTGTTGAACCGCTCTAGCATCAAATTGGCAAAGTTAAGTCGGTTATTGGCATCATCGGGTTTTAATTCTTGGACTATCTGAATCTTATAAGCCTTCAAATGCAAATCACGTTTCAAAATTCGTCGTAAAGTTGTTCTTTTGACATCCAAAGACTGACTTCTCTTACGTGTTGTCTGTTGCGGATTTCGCTGAACTGAAACACGAACACGCTCCACAATGTCGGCTGATCTTGCAGAAACTGGGCGACCACGAACCGTAATTGGTACTGTTGAGCCGGTTGTTTCGAACATTCTGATCCATTTTCGTATCACATTGGCGCTTGGAACTTCACTTAAATCGTGTAAACCGTGTTCATGCCGATACAAACGTCGTGCAGTAATCACTGACTTATTGTTTTCGTAATACGCTCGGACACAAAATGCACGCTGCACTCCCGTGTACGGCTCCATGGCGACTAAATTTCCAGGAAGCGGCGCAGCGAACAACATATCCCCCCGCCACCCCGCGCCGCGCGTTGCCGAGAAATTGAAGAATTAAATCGCCAACACTCATATGGCCCACCCGTTACAACTCTGGAGATTATAGGCAATTACATTATACCCTTTTCAGATATTCATTCTATCTATGTCTTTTACGTTTATAATTATAAGTACTTTAGTAAAATCTTCACAGACGTTGCTTGTGCAAAATAGAATGAATGAATGAATATGAATTTTTAAATCAATTGAACGATGTGACCGACCGCGTCGCGGTGGTCAGTACATGCGAAAAGTGTCAAAGACGAAAAGTTCGTATGATGTTTTCCTGTACGAAAAGGGTATTTATTTTTTCCTTAATGAAGGGCACCAATATAGAACTTTTTCTATGCAAATGATGAGCAGTCTTTGAACCATCTTGTCTATATAAAGAATAGGAAAATAATTGTTTACATGAAAATTTCCTATAAAGACACTGAAAATTGCTTATGCAGACAATTCTCTATAGTATTAAAACAAGCAAAAAGTCGGCGGTTTGAGGGTAGTCGGTATTCATTTCAAGCCAATAACAGCAGACAGATTCGGCGGTATTAAGCTGATTGCAAAATGCGACGACTTATATACTCGTATGTATATTGCAGTGTGTCCATCGTCCCATTTTGCGGCCAGCTCAACAAAAGATAATAATAAAAATAAAGAATAATCAGAAATAAAACATTGAAAAACATACAATTTACAAAAAATTTCGAAATGCTCCAAAGTTTAAAATTATAAGGCGATCATTTTCATTTGAATTCATTACAACGATCTTTTCTTATTTAACAAAATAAAAATTAGAAATTTATATTAACCCTTTAAGCCTTTTTTTCCAACCCCTTACCAATTAGAATTAACTAAATAATACTTGGGAAATTTATGATGGAAAGGCTCAGCACAGAACAAAGAAGCATAGTTGTTCAATTCTATCTTGAAAGTCAGCATTCAATTATTCAGATTATATCGAAATGTTGTTTCAAGTTCGAAATGCTCCTAGCAAAAATTTGCCGATTGGTTCAGCGTTTTGGGCAACAAGTGGCCGTCTATGATCTTCCGCGTGCTGGAAGAACTCGTACAGTTCGAAATGAAGTGGCCATTGCTTGAGTGCAAGCAAGTATTGAGGAAAACCCCGACACTTCCACCAGGCGACGTTCTCAGCAGTTAGAGATGTCTGGGCGGTCTTTGCAAAGAATTTTGTATACATATTTATGTTACATCTTTTCCCATATAAGATGCAATTGGTTCACGAGTTAAAACCAAATGATGCACAAGAACGCATTTAATATAGTCGCCGTTAACGTTACTTATGCGCCACCCTATGTGCATTTTCTACGAGTTCATTAATTGCAAACAACTCACTAATGCATACAGGTGTCGATTTTTGAATTTTTTCACATATTATTTTGATGTCCAAACAACTCCATATCATTCATGCCATTTCAACGAACTTAGCCCTTGGTTGGATTTTCAAATAAATAGTGGAATTATTATTTTCAATAATTTATAAATGAAGTAATTTGTATTTTGTAAATGTTCTTTTCGTATCGTAAACGTTATAATTAATATTAACTGTAAACTCTGCTATTAAGCTAGGATAGTTTCTCACACATTCCCTCAGTTCACTAATAAGCATAATCAACACCGCTTCCCTAGCTTGGCACGAGACAAATTAAATACAATCATTATCACTTTCAACCAAACCAAATTGAACACTGACCACACACAACCACAACATGTTCCACCTCACCATCAAACGTGTATGACAAACCTCAGGTGTTTGAGATAACACAGGCAACATGCAGCCTTTAACTGACTACCCAACATCAGTCAAAAGTCAGTTTGTTTTGAAACTTAATGAATGGTGGTTGGATGTGAGGTGGAGAAGCGCGTAAACGAAATTTTCAAAATTCGTCTAAATTCGAAATTAAATTTGATTAAAAGCGAATATATAAATTTGATGAACCAAAGCAAATGAAATTTAATAAAAGAAAATTTAATGCAATGAAAAAAGTTTAACCACACCAAAATTGTGTCGTTTGCCAAAAACGGAAAACGCCAAACGGAAATTGAAGCCCCCCCAAATACGTTCAACGAAGAATTGACAAAGAAAACAAAAGAAGAAATTACTGAAGTACGTGCTGTGGCTATTTTGTGCATTTAGAAAATAAAAAATAAAGTGAAATTATTAAAAAAAAGAAAAAAAAAATCTAAAAACCGTCTGAGACCAACACTACCAAGCCTGTTGTCTCTATAGCTGGCTGTCAAGAGGAACGACATAAAGGTGAATACTTCAATATTCTTTTGACACATATTCTTTATGACTGATGGCCCGATAATAGTGAAGGGCCTGGAGAAACTCATTTAAATCAAACTGCCACATCAATGAGAATGCAACAAACAATAAACGTTTAGATGTCATCAAGAATTCTAAAAGCGTAGGTTCTGGATTCCAAGATTCTTTGTGTTCTCTGCTTCTTTTAATGTCCCAAAATGATATTATCAGACATGTGTCACAACGTTTCACTGTACAACACTATAAAAAAATTTTGAATTTTTTTTTTCGAATTAACGACGCCTTTACATTGTCATTTCAAACACAACAATTCATCTTTGTCGCTAAGACGTTAAACTCTCGAAATGAAATGGGTTTGTCAATGGTAATTTGTTTCCCCCATTTCAATCAGCTGAACATTGAACAATTGATAATCTTTATTTACGAAAGTGTGGGCTTTTCTTCATTTGTCGTTATTAAATTTAATACTCAAAATTTCTTTATTTAGCTTTACTTTAGGCATCACTATTCCATAAGACAATGAGTGCAAGCGAACGGGCGGATGTCTCATCAGCATTGTACAGATGCCCGCAATTTCAGTGAATTTGCACTTACACAGGGGCGAAGAAGATTATTTGGAAACATTTATGTGGGCATTAGAATTCAACTAAAACATTATTAATGTTTTCTTCACTTGATTTCAATAATTTGATGTGAATCATTCGGTTTATGCGCTTACTATTTTATACATATGTAAATATGTATTCTGTCTCAAGCAGTAAACAAAAGACTTAAGCAATGAACATGCTTTAGTGTTGATGTGAAGAAGATGGTGAACACCAAAAACAAAACAAGCTAAGAGTCTAACTTGCGGTGGGAAACGTTACTGCCAACCTGAAGACAAGTGTTTACAAACACATGAAGATTGTTTTATGACTGATCACATGGCTCATTCAAAAGCAGAAGCCAGACTCGTAAATTCACATAAAACATGAAATATTAATTAAACAAATAACATTACAGACTCTTGGAGATAACAAGAATATTAAGAAAATCGCATGTTTTCCAAACGAAATCATGTTGCAGCTTGCCTAAGCAATGAAAACTTTAATTGGAAAAATTAAACATATTAAATACGGTCGTCAGGGCATTTGGGCAGTTGAGCATCTATACGAAAAGTCGTTTTTTGTTAATTGAAACACCAAGGAATTGTTTCTGATAGCTTATAAGCGAAACAGATGTAATATTTTACCAGCTGCCTGGAGTACGAGCTGTGGTAGGCAGTAGCCTACACAGTATGCACCGTAAGTAGGCTTCGATTTACTCCTACATGATTCTGATATGTTCCTATTAAGGGATCTTTAGCGTTGACTTTTGCAACTAATTCGAATGTTTAGATGAAATGTTTAGTTTAGTTCAAAAATAGTTCAACTTATCTAAGGTCATTCGTGTGCTGAGCTTTTTCAAACTAAATTCCAAAGATATGATTATTTTTCCAATAAAATTCGCTGTATTTGGCATGGGAAAAAATACGCTAGAAGATTCAAAAGATTTAAAAACAATTTTTATGAAATTTAAAAAAAAAAAACTTTCACATTTTTCGAAGTTACTTCTTATTGGCTAGTTAAAAAGGTAGTGATCGCTAATTGCTATTTTTTTAAAACTTCCACTCTAAGGAATGAAAAGGCACAAATCATTTGATGCACAAAAATACAGCCCTCAGGAGGCTGCGTTAAAATTATCAAGTATCTTTTGACCAAATATGTTTCATGCCTTTTTGAGACTATTCAACGATGCACCTCTATCTGGCTGGCTAACTGGTGGACACAATAATTGCTGCAAATCTTTATGAAACTTTTTAAAACTTATACCTTACCTTATATTTTGCTAGATCGTAGCCGAATATTTTCAAATGGAATATACCGACCTATCTCTTCGTGTACCTCTCATACAAATTGTTCAAGTTTCTTGTAACTCTAAATTTGTAGATTGCAGCAGAATTTTTGTCTAATATTTCCCTCTATCTGGTAAAATTTCTGAAAATCAACCGGCGTAGTGTTGTATATACACGACCGATTTAAACTATGTATTTTTCAAATTTAGTCTAAGTAAAAAACGCGATAAGGTAGCTTATGTAGACCGCATTATCTAAAACTCTGCAGCTTTTTTGCACCTCCGCAGCATAAGGACCGCAGCGACCTTAGTTTTTTATCATTATTAAACTCTATAATTTTTCGTGAAATTGTTTCAAATCGACCGTCTAATTCATTTACTCTTAGATTTATATCTTGTAAAAACATAATCAAATCTGGTGCGCATTAAGGATCTCCCTGGGTAGTGTCGAAACACGAATATTGACTACACTGTCGCAACCTGTCTAATATCTCTCATACAAGTTGATTTTCCAAATTCACGAAAACCTCAGCGATCTTAGTTTATGTCCATTATTAAACTCTTTAATTCTTAGTGAAATTTTTGGAAATCGGCCGTCTAATCCACGTACTCTTAGATTTATTTCTTGAAAAAATATAATCAAATCTAGGGCGCATTAAGGATCTCCTTGGGTAGTGTCGAAACACGAATATTGACTACACTGTCGCACCCTGTCTGATACCTCTCATACAAGTTGATTTCCCAAATTCACGAAGACCGCAGCGACCTTTGTTTTGGTCCATTATTAAACTCTATAATTCTTCGTGAAATTTTTGGAAATCAACCGTCTACTTCTACTTATATCTTGTGAATATATAATCAAATCTGGGGCGCATTAAAGAATGTGCAAAAATAAAGGCAGAAACAAGATTGTTTTCTAACTTAATTAATTCGCAAATTTTGTTGTTTACTTTTTTCATGTTTTTCCATTCTATAGCTAAGCATTTAAATCTCTAAAAGAAACCGATATAACTTAAAGAAATTGAAATCGTTTAGATTCTAGATTTATTTAAAATTGGTTAATTTAAACGTCTAAAAGTTCCCAAGATATGATTCACATTCATCAAAATTGTCTTTTGGCTGCATATAAAGATATCGTCCTCACACAAGTTCATAGCAGCTGTGCCATAAATGCAATTTGTTTATATCCCCACATGATGCCATATTAGTATAACCCGACCGAACTCAATCCATTGATGGCAGGCAGAGCCGTCAGGTGTGTTCTTATAAATGTAAGGAAGTATACGAGTAGTAGATAAACTTTTAAATTAAATTTGACTTTTATACATACTAATGATTGTGGAGTAAGATAAATGTGATCACATGTTGTTAGAAATGAATTGGAGTAAAAATCAAATGAAATTAAATTTCATGAAAGCAAAACAAGGTTTAATGAATTAGTAGATTTATCGAACATTTATCTTGAAACAGGTCTCTTACATCTTTGAAAAGACGCAGATCTTATACAGGTTATGGTAAATAAAAGAATGGCATTTGATTATAGATCAGAAGCCAGAAAACCCCCAGAGAAATCAGTCAATACCAAAGATTTCAGACATTTCATCAAACTGGTGAAAATAATCTTTAATAAAGTATTTAGTTTTATTTGGCAATTTTGACAATGCGACAATTTTGATTGTTGACGTAATCTTAATCATAATCATATATTATTCGAAAAATCAGCATTGAAAACTTGTTGCTGTAGCACCCAATCAGCATATCTACGGCTTTGTGGTCAACCGGCTTTAATTGTTGCATGAGTTGCACTCTATATGGATGGAGGTGCAAATCCAAATGCAAAATACACCATAATGAGCCATAAGATAGGCTCAATTGCTGAGGATGGAATGAAATCAACAAATTCAGATTACACGCCTCACTTTCACTAACAGAAACGATATTTTTGACAGTTCTTACATTGCAATGATGTACGGGCTTAACCACATCTGTAATGCTTCCAATCTCTTCAGATTTCTTTATAATCTTGCCAATTCCTTACACAGTAGATCAGTTATGACGACCATAATCACCCCTACATCCACGAAATGTGCCTAAGTTTGAATCACCAATTTTATAATAAGTTTTAACTATTTTTATGCTTTCTTCGGTTATTAAACGATCCATATTCGTGAATGGCAAATCTTTTACTAAATAAATAACACTTCAGATGAAAGTTATTTAACAGCTGACAGCCTTGCCAGATCGGCGATTTTCAAATCATTGAATGGATAACCCTTTATAAAGCAAATCTTTTACTAAATAAGTAACACTTCAGATGAAAATTATTTAACAGCTGACAGCCTTGCCAGATCGGCGATTTTGAAACCACTAAATGGATAACCCTTTATAAACAGCCAACGGAAAGGTCACAAAATTCGAAAGTATGACTTCATTATGGAAAAATAAAAATGACTTCATAATGAAGAAATGAATTCGTATTTTTAGGCAAACAAATAATTTCAGTAGTCAACTACCGTAATTATGTATAGGTATGTGCCGTCATAGTTTTCACCCTTAATGTAAAAATGCAGGCAAAAATAATATTTGCAAAATATAAATTGTAAGGGGTGAAATGGTATGAAAAAGCAGACCATAAGAGGCGAAGTTGAACAATTCAAATAGCTAAAATTATATGTTAAGTAAAAGGCTTTGAAATAGATTTTTAAGAATTTATGCGACGTTCGAGAAGCGAAAGTGGCATAAACGTTTGGAGGCAGAAACCTGAAATTTCGTTAGAGAACATAGGAAATTACATATGTTAGGAAACTACAATTCATTGACATCAAATTCACGAATGCATGAATACCGAATTTAATTAATTAGATCAACTAAATCAATTAAAGGCGGAAGAGGCACAAAAATGATTCCATCAACCAACTGAAGTTATGATCATATCTGTAATTTGCTACTGTTAGTTTGTGTTGAAACTATGACGATAAAAAAAAACCTTTTTTTCCCCCAGAATATGTAATTTAATGATTTTGGAATTCTAGGAGATCATGTCAATGAAATATTCTGAAAAAAATTCATAAATTTGCTGAGCATTTTATAGATAACTTCGGAGGCACCATGACTTCACTTTTTAACACCTTCAAAAACTTGCTTTTCCACCGTTTGATTGAAATTTACTTATTTCTATACCATGACTCTTTTTCTTTTCCAATCATCTAAGTAGTTGTTATTTACTTTCTCATTGTCCAAAAAGATACTAAATAAATATTTGCCATGTATAGCAAATATTTAGCAATTTAATGTATCTTCTCATCGATTGTGACTTACTGCTACTCATTAGCATATGAAAGTGTAGTAGAAGATACAAAATTGCAATATCTTGCAAACAAGGTAAAGCAAGTTTAGGTCTTAAATCTTTCGTATGCAAATAAATCATAATAGATTTACTTCCCCAAACTATCTGCCCAACATAAGAAGTGTCTTTTAACAAAAAGAATTCAGCAACAATATGTGCGAACTTTTAGTGTACAATAATCTGAATATTATTATATTAATAGTTTTTTTGATGTCGCTTTTCAAGGTGTCACGTCCAAAAGCAACAAACGTACTGTGCTACCTATAGCCGCCTTCCCCGAAAAAGTTCTCTATTTGGAACGAAATGACAGAAACTCTGGCTGGCACATAAAACGTGTTGAAATTTATAGTTCGCTATGGTGTAGAACCATTTTCAGACAATCAAGTCAATGACAACAATGGCAAAAATACTTCAAACTATAAAAAACAACAACAGCAACAAGTAAATAAACAAAATAGCACACAGCTGAATAGAAAAATTTGCATAAATATTTAAAGTATTTTACAAGATATAGCAATGAAACGAAATCGGTATACTTTTCACACAAACTCAAACGATACAATCGAAACGTATTCAGATTTCTTTACAAAAGTCTGCAAGTACAAATTGAAGTGGCCAATATAAATGTACATTTACATGAGAAATGAACTACAAGCTTGTTTAATTGTATAGTATACAAATTGAAGTGACCTTGTTCGGTTTCTAAAGACCCACTTAATATTAAAAATTACCAACAAACAAACAACCGAAAAATAATTTCGAACTAAACTATGTACATATAGATCATAAAAGGAAACAACATGATCTTGATTCCTTGGTACCCATGGGTTCATTTCTTTGATTTTCTCTCACATTAATTTACCTAAATCCATTCCAGAGACGTAACTTAATTATAATTTATTAAATAAATGTATAACAAAAAAAGGCTTAAGCACCTATGATGTTGTTTATGAATGTTTGCATTTAATTGTCATGAAAAATATTTAAGAAAATCGTTAATATTTATAGCCTATTGTTGATATTATAAATTGAGAAAGATAAATGAAGACAGCGTGTGCGTGCAGCGGTTTGTGTCTTAAGTCTTTCGTTTTCTATGACTTATCAGCGCCTACATTGCAGCCAAAATGCCGTAGTTCAAAATTTAAATAGGTAATTGCTTAAATTACAGTTATTAAGATAGTTACATTGCAACTGCCTAACACTTACCACAAGAGAAGCAAAAAAAAATGCGTCTAAAAAGACGAAATAGGGAAAAGTCTATACTAGTTTCGCAGAATAAGCAATAGTGATGCCAAAATCGCTTGCCAGCAAAAACAAATCCTATTGGCAACGACGCTGTATTATTCCTTGTCTATTGATTTGGCAAAAAAGTAATTTCGTTTTATTTAAATAATTAATTTTTTCCTACAATATAGGGTGATTTTTTAAGATTTAAGTTTTTCAGGTTGGCAGCACTGGTTGGTAATGGTGTCCAAACGTCATCTGTCAAAGTGAAAAGTGTACAGTATACTCTGCCATTTCAATATGGAAAGACTAACAAACGAGAAGCGATTGCAAATCGTTGAAATTTATTATCAAAATTCGTGTTTTGTGACAAATGTGCATCGTTTTTCAGGTTGGCAGCACTGGTTGGTAATGACATCCAAACGTCATCTGTCAAAGTGAAAAGTGTACAGTATACTCTGCCATTTCATCATGGAAAGGCTAAAAAACGAATAACAATTGCAAATCGTTGAAATTTATTATCAAAATTCGTGCTCTGTGACAAACGTGCATCATTCGATACGACCACTTTATGGTCGTCATAATTGACCTGCTGAATCAACAATTCGTGCTGTTATCTCCACATTTCGCACCAAATTTACCTTGTTGGACATAAAACCATCGACTCGCATGCGTAGAGTGCGTGCCGAAGATAATATTACAGCCGTAGCGACCAGTGTTAATGACGATCATGAAATGTCAATTCGTCGCCGTTCTCAGCGATTGGGCATGTGTTAATCAACCACAAGGATAATTTTACACGTCGAATTGGGTTTGAAAGCCTATAAAATTTAACTCACGCAAGAATTGAAGCCGAATGACCTACCACAACGTCAAAGTTGTGATGAATGGGCCTTACAAAAGCTCAATGAAAATCCGCTGTTTTATCGAAGAATTGTGTTCAGTGATGAGGAACGGATACGTAAACAAGCAAAACTGTAGCATCTGGAGTGATGCATCGCGAAAATATGACAGTCTGGTGTGGTTTATGGACTGGTGGCATCATCGGCTCATTTTTCTTCAAAGACGAGCGTGGAAGAAACGTTACCGTGAACGGCGAACAATATCGAGGCATGATACGCCATCTCTTTTTATATCAATTGGCTGAGTTGAACTTGGTTGAGATATGGTTTCATCAGAACGGTGCAACATGCCACACTGCTCGTGAAGCAGTGGATATGTTGAGGGATAAATTTGATGAGCAGCTCATCCCCCCGATTTGGCCCTGTGAGTTGGCCCCCAAGATCTTGCGATTTAACGCCTCTTGATTATTTCTTGTGGGGTTATGTCAAGTCGTTAGTTTATGTGGACAAGCCGAACACTATTGAAATCTTACAGGATAACATAACACGCGTGGAATACAGGGCGAAATGCTCGAAAAAGTGACGAAAAATTAGACCTTCCGAATGGACATTTTGGGACGGAGCCGCGGATAAATTAATTAAATTATTAATTAAAATTAATATTATTAATTAAAAATTAAATTTGCCGATTAATTAAAAATTAAATGGCAAAGACCAATTTCTCAATTCCAATAAAAATTTTAAAATATGATGCAAATTTAAGTGTTTTATTCGATTTAAAAAAAAAAACACGTTTAAAAAATCACCCTATGTAACTGGCATTTGGCCTTCTGATTCATTCAGCTTTCTGATCCCAGATTGGAAGAATGATTCATTCTTCCCAGCAAAATACTGCAACAACTTAGTTTTTAAGTTCTCACTTCCAAAAATTTAACAGACTACAGGACTATGGATAGATGTTGCATCTCCTCCCATCCAAGCTTCAATATTTTTTGCTGAGTCTGGAAAAGCTGTGTGAGGCCTAGCATTTCTCATAGTGAAAGATTATGCCTTTGCGATGGGCTAATTCGGACTTTACCAATTGTTCTGTCAGAAAAGCACCGAGAAATGATCGTATATAAAAGGCCGCTGAAAGAGATTGTCAAAATTATTTTTGTCGCTCAAGTTGGCACTACTACTATCCTCTATACTGACGCCGAGTTTGAGCTCGATCTGTAATTTAGTTTGTTTGCAGTGCTCGATTTTGGTACAGTAGAACTCCAATTATCCGAACTCCGATCAACCGAATCGCTGATTATCCGAAGCCATTAGCCATTAGCCATTGTGTTTTTGTCCTCCTACTCGTTCATATGTACATATGTACATTCTTTTATTTTTATATATTCTTTTTATGCACTTTTACTTCTTTTTACTTTACTAATGCATACAATGCCAAAAATAAGCTCTTTTACTTTAAAATCCCCTTTTTTCAGAAAAAATCCAATTATCCGAATTTTTGATTATCCGAATGTGGAATTGAAAAATGGTATTGCAAATGAAATTTTGTGAATCGATTAGCTGAAATTGTTGATTTGCTGAAAACTTTACGCTAAATCGACTACTAGCACAAGAGTGTTGCGGTGTATTCAAAAGCGGTCAAGATGTAGCAGAAGATTTGCTTTACTGTGACCGGCGATGTTTTAACGATGTTTTCCACTGAAATTAGCACTAATAAAAATAAGGAAATGGTGACTGAAAATTGTCAGTTAGATTTAAGAGAAATAGCCACTGAACTCTCCGTGTCTTACAAATCAATTCGCACAAATTTATACGAAGATTAGTTCCGAAAGACTTAAATTTTCTTCAAAAATTCAAGCGCGTAAAGGTCGCTAAAGGCAACCCAGAACAAATCACATTTGAGCCCATAATCACAAAATACTTTATAGCTGATGAGGCATGAGTTAACGAATTTGACTTGAAAACCAGTTCGAAATGACGCATTCCAAAACCTGCAACACACTACAATTTCGATCTAAGTGAACGCAATGTTGACTGCTTTCCTACATTATCGCAGTGATGTGTACTTGATATACATTGCCAGGTGGTCAGATGGTAAATGGAGAATATTTTCTGGTATTTATACGTCATTCAAATGGCTAAATTTGTCGAAAAAGATTAGATCCGATGGAAAAGATCGGACTTTCCGCCACCATAATGCAATTTTTTATAAGACAATAATTTGTGTTGTCATTTTGGTCTGCGACATACTTTTGAGTGGAGTAATTGGATCGCTTTGATAGCTTCTCGACACGTTGTGACAGATTTTTAAATTGAATAGCTAAATTGCCTAACAGAAACTTCATCTTCTGACATTTCAACCTTAGTACTTGGTTGTTTCAATGCGTAAATTGGGAATTGTAGCATATATTAAGTCAGCCTTTTTGGCCAGAATGTCTAAACTCTGATCTGTCATTGTACAAAGTACAACACGTATTTGATCCGGCATTTCGTCGATAAAAATAGACTTAAGGACTTCTGAGCTCACATGTCGTGAAGCAAGATTCCTAATCTTCTGCATAAATTGCGATGGTTTATTATCTCCTAATTTGACTCCACCAAAAAGATCCTGAATATTGGCTTAGATAAATTTCCTGAATGTTTTTAATAAAACTTCTTTAACCGCCGCATATTGAGCCTTTTCACGAGGTGGGTTAAAAATTATATGCGATATATACTTATAAACATTTGGATCCTTGTTCGCTATAACATGTTGAAATTTTGTTTCGTCACGAGTAATTCCTGTTAATGCAAATATCGATTCGATTTGAGCAAACCATAGCTGCAGATTTTGAGACTCAAACTGAGTTAGTTTGTTAGTTTGTTAGTTTAGTACACAAGGTTCATTGCTAATATTCGGGTCATCGCCGTTATTACTAGGAGTTAGAATTTGTTGTTGCTGAACTTGTTGTTCACTGTTAACGTTGGATCCATCGTTGAGCGGCGGGTTTCGCCGTGTCTCAGGTTCGTTGAAAATGCTTCCTGAGTCTTCCGGGTTACGGGTTGGGGTATGAAACATGTTCAATGCTTCTGGGGGTCACCAATTGTAGTATTTCGATAATACACAAATTTTAAATTTCTGAACGGATACAAATTTCAGGTCTTCTTTATGTCAACGTTTCAGTCAGAATGAGAAATTTTGAAACAATTCATGAACATAAATGAAAAACATAACTGATTATTATAGAATAATAGTACAATAGAATGTAGTCGCTACACTATCATTGTGAATGAGTTTCATCGTATTCATTTCATATGGCTCTGCCAAAATTTGAACATCTACCTCTACTTCTTTTTCAGCCATAAAAAATTAAGTTAAATTTTTTCTGACTCATCGTAATTTCTCATAACATTTTGGCTTGATCCCATTGCTTGCCTAAATAATCCAAAAGCCAATAATTTATCAAATTTCAACATTCACCGTTTCCACTAATATTTAAATTAGTGCAAGCTTTAACGCATTTAAACTCATAATAGCGGCAGAAATAAAATTAAAATAACAATAACAATAAGATCTAAAACAAAACATTTACTTTGCGGCTTTCGTTCACAGATCCAAAAAGAAATCACTGTGTCAATGTCTGTTTGTCGAGATGCTGTTTTACGCATGAATCGGATCTGAAACTTTTTCGACATTGAAAACCACACTGAGAGTGGGAAACTAATTAAAATAACAAAATGTGCCAGAGGGTGTTATTTAGCCAAGTTTTTTTATGAAATGACAGAATGATGAAGACAGGAGTGATAGATACTACCTCTTAGTACTCAGTACCCTTCACTTGAATGAAATTGCAAAAACTAAAATAAAACAAATAGCAATTAAACAACGCCACTGATACATCCGTGTAAAACATGAACGCTTGACGCATTATTTAATTTTTATTTTCATTTGAAAACAAATAAAATTAACACTAATAAATGTTACCACTTGTGAAATAATCCATCAAGAGAGGTGTTAATGTCGTATAGAAATTACGCCGAAAAATACACGAAAACTGCCAGATAATCAACCAGCCAATATTCATTCCACTGCCTCCATTAATAGCCTTCGATGATAGGTCAAAATTTGCTGGCGGGAAAACAAAAGATAAAAAACAAAAAACAAAACAACCGTGTCGAAGATGTACAAATGAGTATTCACGCAGATTTGATTGAATTTGCATGAATTGAATGATCTTCAGCTTCACCTTGTGTAGGGTGATTTTTTAAGATTTAAGCTTTTCAGGTTGGCAGCACTGGTTGAAAATAGCGTCCAAACATCATCTGTGAAGGTGAAAAGTGTACACTATTCTCTGCCATTTCATCATGGAAAGATTAACAAACGAGCAACGATTGCAAATCGTTGAAATTTATTATCAAAATTCGTGCTCTGTGGCAAATATGCATCATTCGATACGACCATTTTATGGTCATCATAATCGACCTGCTGAATCAATAATTCGTGCTGTTATTCTAAATTTCGCACCAAATTTACATTGTTGAACATAAAACCATCGAGTCGCATGCATAGAATGCGTACCGAAGAAAATATTGCAGCCGTAGCGACCTGTGTTATTGACGATCGTAAAATGCTCAACCACAAGGAATTTTTTTTTTGGTCCAATTGGCTGAGTTGAACTTGGTTGACATGTGATTCCATCAGAACGGTGCAACATGCCAGACTGCTCGCGAAACAATAGATATGTTGAGGGATAAATTTGGTGAGCAGGTTATCTCTCGATTTGGCCCTGGGAGTTGGCTCCCAAGATCTTGCGGTTAATGCCTACTGGTTATTTCTTGTGGGGTTACATCATGTCGTTAGTCTATGTGGGCAAGTCGAACTCTATTGAAGCCTTCCAGGATAGCATAACACTCGTTATTTGTGGAATACAGGCCGAAATGCTCGAAAAAGTGACGAAAAATTGAACCTTCCGAATGGACATTTTGAAGCGGAGCCACAGACAATATTTACATGAAATTATCTTTAAAAATTAATGAGCAAAGACCAATTTATCGTTTCCAATAAACAATTTTAATATCTGATGCAAATTTGAGTAGTTCATTTGATTTAAAAAAAAAAAAAAAAAAAACTACGATTAAAAAATCACCCTTTATTTGTCAGATAATTTTGTGCATAAATTCCAATCCAACGCCTTCTGGATTCATCGGCCGCCTCATTTAAATTTGTATAAAGTAATGATTTCAACAAATTTATACAGA